>CM070786.1:43713875-44008180 GCA_036346955.1 Dipus sagitta
TTACTTTACAATGGGAAATGTTGTTCACAGACAATCTGCTTAGAGAACAACAAGTATGCATTAGTTTTTGAACAAGTTCTTTTGAAGGATACTCTTTTCCCTGTAACAACGTAGTTATTACTGAGAAACTAAGATGGGCTGGGATCCTCTTGTAAAATGAACATGAACTAAGTTTCACAAATATTTTTTATGCTTTCTATTGCCTGGAGCAGTGCTACGCTTGTAAGTTCTCTTCAGTTCTAATTTTCTGTGTTAGGGAACTTAAATGGTACAAGAAATCTCTCTTGAGACACACAAAATCTATGCTTTTGACACACAAAATCTACACTAAGAAGAAGAACTTGGATTTCACTTTGGGCTTACAAAGGAAACGTTCTTAGTAGACAATCAGATAAAAGAACTTTGAATTTACAGATAGTTTACAATGGGAAAGGTTCTTCGTAGACAATCTGTTTATAGTCCAACAAGTATGCATTATTTTTTTTACACGTTCTTTTGACAGAAACCCTTTTACTGTCATAATGTAATTATTACAGAGATACTAAGATCTGCTGAAATCCGTTTGTTAAATGAACATGAACTAATTTTATGAACTGTGTTTTATGCTTTCTCATGCCTGGAGATGTGCTGAGTTTCTAAGTTCTCTTCAATTCCAGTTTGCTGTTTTATAGAACTGAAATATTAGAAGAAACACAAAATCTACACTAAGAAGAAGAAGTTGATATTCACTTCGGGTTTACAAAGGAAATGTTCTTAGTAGACAATCATTGATAGAACTTAGAAATCTCAGTTACTTTACAGCTTTAAAGGTTCTTCGTAGACAATCTGCTAAGAGAGCAACAAGTATGCATTAGTTTTTCAACAAGTTATTTTGACAGATTCTCTTTTCACTGTAACAACGTAATTATTTATGAGAAACTAAGATGAGCTGACATCCTCTTGTTAAATGAAGTTGAACTATGTTTCTTAAAAGTGTTTTATGGTTTCTATTGCCAGGAGCAGTGATGCATTTGTAAGTTCTCTTCAGTTATAGTTTGCTGTGTTAGGTAACTTAAATGGTAGAAGAAACCTCTCTTTTGACACACAAAATCTACACCACGTCACACAAAATCTACAGTGAGAAAAAGAACTTGGAATTCACTTTGGGTTTACAAAGGAAACGATCTTAGTAGACAATCAGCGAAAAGAACTTTGAATTCAAAGTTAGTTTACAATGGGAAATGTTCTTCGCAGACAATGTATTTACTGTGCAACAAGTATGCATTATTTTTTGTACACTTTTTTTGACAGATACTCTTTTCACTGTAATACAGTAATTATTACAGAGAAACTAAGAAGTGCTGAAATCCCTTTGTTAAATGAACATGAACTAAGTTTATTAACAGTGTTTTACTCTTTCTGTTGCCTGGAGCAGTGCTGAGTTTCTAAGTTCTCTTCATGTCTAGATTGCTGTGTTAGGAAACTTAAATGGTACAAGAAATCTCTCTTGAGAAACACAAAATCTACGCTTTCCATACACAAAATCTACACTAAGAAGAAGTTGGAATTCACTTTGGGTTTACAAAGGAAAAGTTCTTAGTGGACAATCAGCTAAGAGAACTTTGAATTCACAGTTAGTTTTAAATTGCAAATGTTTGTTTTAGATATTCTGTCTACAGTACAACAAGTTTGCGTTATTTTTTGTACATGTTCTTTTGACGGATGCTCTTCTCACTGTATAATATAATTATTACAGAGAAACTAAGAAGTGCTGATATTCCTTTGTTAAATGAACATGAACTAAGTTTATTAACTGTGTTTTATGCTTTCTCTTGCCTGGAGCAGTGCTGAGTTCCTAAATTCTCTTCAGTTCTTCTTTGCTGTGTTAGGGAACTGAAATGTTAGAAGAAACACAAAATCTACACTAATAATAAGAAGAAGTTGGAATTCAATTTGGGTTTGCAAAGGAAATATTCTTAGTAGACAATCATGCATAGACCTTAGGATTCTCAGTTACTTTACAATGGTAAATGTTCTTCATAGACAATCTGCTTAGAGAGCAACTAGTATGCACTAGTGTTTGAACAAGTTCTTTTGACGGATACTCTTTTCACTGTAACAACGTAATTATTACTGAGAAACTGATATGTGCTGCCATCCTCTTTTTAAATGAACATGAACTAAGTTTCTTAAATGTGTTGTATGCTGTCTATTGCCTGGAGCAGTGCTGCGTTTGTAAGTTCTCTTCAGTTCTAATTTGCTGTGTTAGCGAACTTAAATGGTACAAGAAATCTCTCTTGAGACACACAAAATCTACGCTTTTGACACACAAAATCTACACTAAGAAGAAGAACTTGGAATTCACTTTGGGTTTACAAAGGAAACGTTCTTAGCAGACAATCAGCCAAAAAACTATGAATTCACATTTAGTTTACAATGGGAAATGTTCTTTGTAGACAATCCGTTTAAATTGCATCAAGTGTGCATTATTCTTTGTACACGTTCTTTTGATGGATACTCTCTTCACTGTAATAGTGTAACTATTAGAGAAAAACTAAGAAGTGCTGAAATCCCTTTGTTAAATGAATATGAACTAAGTTTATTAAGTGTGTTTTACACTTTCTTTTGCCTGGCGCAGTGCTGAGTTTTTAAGTTCTCTTCAGTTCAAGTATGCTGTGTTAGGGAACTGACGTGTCTGAAGAAAAACAAAATCTACACTAAGAAGAAGAAGTTGGAATTCACTTTGAGTTCACAAAGGAAATGTTCTTAGTAGACAATCACTGATAGATCTTAGAATTCTCAGTTTCTTTACAAGGGGAAATGTTTTTCGTACACAATCTGCTTAGAGAAAAACAAGTATGCATTAATTTTTGACCAAGTTCTTTAGACAGATAGTCTTTTCACTGTGACAACATAATTTTTACTGAGAAACTAAGATGTGCTGACATCTTCTTGTGAAATGAACATGAACTAAGTTTCTTAAGCGCGTTTTATGCTTTCTATTGCCTAGAGCAGTGCTGCGTTTGTAAGTTCTCTTCAGTTCTAGTTTTCTGTGTTAGGTAACTTAAATGGCACAAGAAACCTCTCTTTTGACACACAAAATCTACTCTTTGGCACACAAAATCTACACTAATAAGAAGAACTTGGAATTCACTTTGGGTTTACAAAGGAAACATTCTGAGTAGACAATTGGCTGAAAAACTTTGAATTCATAGTTAGTTCACAATGAGAAATGTTCTTGGTAGACAATCTGTTTACAGTGCAAGAAGCGTGCGTTATTTTTTGTACACGTTCTTTTGATGGATACTCTTTTCACTGTAATAATGTAATTCTTGCAGAAGAACTAAGAATTGCTGAAATCCGTTTGTTAAATGAACATGAACTAAGTTTATTAACTGTGTTTTATGCTTTCTCTTTCCCGGAGCAGTGCTGAGTTGGTAAGTTCTCTTCAGTTCTAGTTTGCTGTATTATGGAACCTAAATGGTACAAGAAATCTCTCCTGAGACACACAACATGTAAGCTTTTGAAACACAAAATCTACACTAAGAAGAATAATTTGGAATTCACTTTGGGTTTACAAAGGAAACCTCCTCAGTATACAAGCAGCTAAAATAACTTTGAATTCACAGTTAGTTTACAATGGAAATGTTCTTTGTAGACAATCTGTTTACAGTGCAACAAGTATGCTTTATTTTTTGTACACATTCTTTTGACGGATACTCTTTTCACTTTAATAATGTAATTATTACAGAGAAACTAAGAAGTGTTGAAATCCCTTTGTTAAATGAACATGTACTAAGTTTATTAACAATGTTTTATGCTTTCTCATGCCTGGAGCAGTGCTTAGTTTCAAAGTTCTCTTCAGTTCTAGTTTGCTGTGTCAGGGAACTGACATGTTTGAAGAAACACAAAATCTGCAGAAAAAAGAAGAAGAATTTGGAATTCACTTTGGGTTTACAAAGGAAATGTTCTTAATAGGCAATCATTCATAGAACTTGGAAATCTCAGTTACTTTACAATGGGACATGTTCTTCGTACACAATCGGCTTAGAGAGCAGCAAGAATGTGATAGTTTTTGAACAAGTTCTTTCCACGGATACTCTTTTCACTCTAACAACGTAGTTGTTACTGAGAAACTAAGATGTGCTGACATCCTCTTGTTGAATGAACATGAACTAAGTTTCTAAAACGTGTTTTATGCTTTCTATTGCTGGGAGCGTGTTGCTTTTATAAGTTTTCTTAAGTTCTAGTTTGCTGTGTTAGGGAACTTAAATGGTACCAGAAATCTCTCTTGAGACACACAAAATCTAAGCTTTTGACAAATAAAATCTACGCTAAGAAGAACTTGGATTTTACTTTGGGTTTACAAAGAAAACTTTCTTAATAGACAATCAGCTAAAAGAACTTTGAATTCACAGTTAGTTTACAATGGGAAATGTTCTTCATAGAAAATCTGTTTACAGTGCAACACGTATGTGTAAGTTTTTGAACAAGTTTTTTTGAGGGATACTCTTTTCACTGTTACAACATAATTATTACTGAGAAACTAAGATGTGCTGCCATCCTCTTGTTAAATGAACTTGACCTAAGTTTCTTAAATGTGTCTTAAGCTTTCCATTGCCAGGAGCAACTCTGTGTTTGTAAGTTCTCTTCGGTTCTCGTTTGCTGTGTTAGGGAACTTAAATGGTACAAGAAATCTCTCTTGAGGCACACAAAATTTACGCTTTTGACACACAAAACCTACACTTAGAGGAAGAACTTGGAATTCACTTTTGGTTTACAATGGTAACATTCTTAGTGTACAATCAGCTAATGGAACTTTGAATTCACAGTTAGTTTACAGTGGGAAATATTCTTCGTAGACAATCTGTTTACAGTGCAACAAGTATGCATTATTTTTTGTACACGTTCTTTTGACAGATACTCTTTTCACTGTAATAATGTAATTATTACAGAGAATCTAAGAAGTGCTAAAATCCCTTTGTTAAATGAACCTGAACTAAGTTTATTAACTGTGTTTTACTCTTTCTCGTGCCAGCAAGAGTGTTGAGCTACTAAGTTCTCCTCAGTTCTAATTTGCTGTGTTAGGTAACTGAAATGTTAGAGGAAACACAAAATCTACACTAAGAAGAAGAAGAAGTTGGAATTCACTTTGGGTTTACAAAGGAAACGTTCTTAGTAGACAATCTTTGATGGAACGTAGAATTCTCAGTTACTTTACAACGGGAAAAGTTTTTTGTAGACAATCTTCTAAGCGAGCAAAAAGTACGCCTTAGTTTTTTAACAAGTTCTTTGGACACATACTCTTTTCACTGTAACAATGTAATTATTACTGAGAATCTAAGATGTGCTGTAATCCTCTTTTTAAATGAACATGAACAAAGTTTCTTAAATGGGTGCTTTGCTTTCTATTGACTGGAGCAGTGCTGCATTTGTAAGTTCTCTTCATTGCTAGTTTTCTGTGTTAGTGTACTTAAGTGGTATAAGAAATCTCTCTTGAGACACACAAAATCTGTGCTTTTCACACAAAATCTACACTAAGAAGAGGAACTTGGAAATCACTTTGGCTTTACAAATGAAATGAT
The DNA here is from genome assembly GCA_036346955.1 of Dipus sagitta. Taxonomy (NCBI): domain Eukaryota; kingdom Metazoa; phylum Chordata; class Mammalia; order Rodentia; family Dipodidae; genus Dipus; species Dipus sagitta. The sequence continues at coordinate 43,719,440 of CM070786.1, forward strand.
CTTGGTAGACAATCAGCTAAAAGAACTTTGAATTCACAATTATTTCACAATGGGAAATGTTCTTCATAGACAATATGTTTACAGTGCCACAAGTATGCATTATTTTTTGTGAACTTGCTTTTGACGGATACTCTTTAACATTAATAATGTAATTATTACAGAGAAACTAAGAAGTGCTAAAATCCCTTTGTTAAATGAACATGAACTAAGTTTATTTACAGTGTTTTATGCTTTCTCTTGCCTTGAGCAGTGGTGAGTTTCTAAGTTCTCTTCAGTTCTAGATTGCTTTGTTAGGGAAGTGAAATGTAAGGGGAAACACAAAATCTACACTAAGAAGAAGAAGAAGTTGGAATTCACTTTGGGTTTACAAAGGAAATGTTCTTAGTAGACAATCACTGATAGGACTTGGAATTCTCAGTTACTCTACAACGGGAAATGTTCTTCATAGACAATCTCCTTAGAGCGCAACAAGTATGCATTAATTTTTGAACAACTTCTTTTGACGGATACTCTTTTCACTGTACCAACATAAGTATTACTGAGAAACGTAGATGTGCTGACATCCTCTTGTTAAATGAACATGAACTAAGTTTCTTAAAAGTGTTTTATGCTTTCTATTGCCTGGAGCACTGCTGCGTTTGTAAGTTCTCTTCAGTTCTAGTTTGCTGTGTTAGGGAACTGAAGCATTTGAGGAAACAAAAAATCTACACTAAGAAGAAGAAGAAGTTGGAATTCACTTTGGGTTTACAAAGGAAATGTTCTTAGTAGACAATCTTTGATAGAACGTAGAATTCTCAGTTACTTTACAACGGGAAAAGTTTTTTGTAGACAATCTTCTTAGTGAGCAAAAAGTATGCCTTAGTTTTTTAACAAGTTCTTTGGACACATACTCTTTTCACTGTAACAATGTAATTATTACTGAGAATCTAAGATGTGCTGTAATCCTCTTTTTAAATGAACATGACAAAGTTTCTTAAATGTGTTATTTGCTTTCTATTGCCTGGAGCAGTGCTGCATTTGTAAGTTCTCTTCAGTGCTAGTTTTCTGTGTTAGCGTACTTAAATGGTATAAGAAATCTCTCTTGAGACACACAAAATCTGCGCTTTTCACACAAAATCTACACTAAGAAGAGGAACTTGGAAATCACTTTGGGTTTACAAATGAAACGATCTTAGTAGACAATCAGCTAAAAGAACTTTGAATTTACAGTTAGTTCACTTTGGGTTTACAAAGGAAATGTGCTTAGCCGACAATCACTGATAGAACTTAGAATTCTCAGTTACTTTACAGTGGGAAATGTTCTTCGTCTACAAACTGCTCAGAGAGGAACAAGTATGCGTTAGTTTTTGAACACGTTCTTTTGACGGATACTCTTTTCACTGTAACAAAATAATTATTAATGAGAAACTAAGATGTGCTGCCAGCCTCTTGTTAAATGCTACATTTGTAAGTTCTATTCAGTTCTAGTTTGCTGTGTTAGGGAACTTAAATGGTACCATAATTCTCTCTTCAGATGCACAAAATCTATGATTTTGACACACAAAATCCACACTAAGAAGCAGACCTTGGAATTCACTTTGAGTTTACAAAGGAAACGTTCCTGGTAGACAATCAGCTTAAAGAACTTGGAGTTCACAGTTAGTTTACAGTGGGAAATGTTCTTCGCAGACAATCTGTTTACAGTGCAAAGGTATGCATTAGTTTTCGTCCACAATCTGCTTAGAGAGCAACAAGTATGCATTAATTTTTGAACAAGTTCTTTTGACGGATACCCTTTTCACTGTAACAACGTAATTATTACTGAGAAACTTAGATGTGCTGACATCCTCTTGTTAAATGAACTTGAACTAAGTTTCTAAAATGTGTTTTATGCTTTCTATTGCCTGGAGCAAAGCTGCATATGCAAGTTCTCTTCAGTTCTATTTTGCTGTGTTAGGGAACTTAAATGGTACAAGAAATCTCTCTTGTGGTACACAAAATCTAAGCTGTTGACACACAAAATCTACACTAAGAAGAAGAACTTGGAATTCAATTTGGGTTTACAAAGTTAACGTTGTTAGTGGACAATCAGCTAATAGAACTTTGAATTCACAGTTAGTTTACAATGGGAAATGTACTTTGTAGAAAATCTGTTTACAGTGCAATAAGTATGCGTTATTTTTTGTACACATTCTTTTGACACATTCTCTTTTCGCTGTAATAATGTAATTATTACAGAGAATCTAAGAAGTGCTGAAATCCCTTTTTTACATGAACCTGAACCTAGTTTAGTCTGTTTTACGCTTTCTCTTGCCTGGAGCAGTAATGAGTTTCTAAGTTCTCTTCAGTTCTAGTTTGCTGTGTTAAGGAACAGAAATGTTAGAGGAAACACAAAATCTACACCAAGAAGAAGAAGAAGAAGAAGTAGGAATTCACTATGGGTGTACAAAGGAAATGTTCTTAGTAGACAATCATTGATAGAAAGTAGAATTCTCAGTTACTTTATAACGGGAAAATTTCTTCGTAGAAAATCTGCTTATAGAGCTACAAGTATGCGTTAGGGATTGCACAAGTTCTATTGACAGATACTGTTTTCACTGTAACAACGTAATTATTACTGAGAAACTAACATGCACTTTCATAATCTTGTTAAATGAATATGAACTAAGTTTCTTAAATGTGTTTTATGCTTTCTATTGCCTGGAGCAGTGCTGCGTTTGTAAGTTCTCTTCATTTGTAGTTTGCTGTGTAAGGGAAATTAAATGGTACAAGAAATCTCTCTTGAGATACAGAAAATCTACGCTTTTGACACACAAAATCTACACTAACAAGAAGAACTTGGAATTCACTTTGGGTTTACAAAGCAAACGTTCTTAGTAGACAATCAGATAAAAGGTCTTCAATTCACAGTTAGTGTACCATGGGAAATGTTCTTCGTAGACAATCTGTTTACAGTGCAACATGTATGCATTATTTTTTGTAGACGTTCTTTTGACTGATATTCTTTTCATTGTAATAATGTAATTATTACAGAGAAACTAAGAAGTTCTGGAATCTCCTTGTTAAATGAACATGAACTAAGTTTATTAACTGTGTTTTATGCTTTCTCCTGCCTGGATCAGTGCTGATTTTCTAAGATCTCTTCAGTTCTAGTTTGCTGTGTTAGGGATCTGAAATGTTAGAGGAAACAAAAAATCTATACTAACAAGAAGTAGGAGTTGGAATTCACTTTGGGTTTGCAAAGGAAATATTCTTCGTAGACAATCTTTGATAGAACTTAGAATTTTCACTTACTTTAAATGGGAAATGTTCTTCTAGACAGTCTGCTTAGAGAGCAACAAGTATGTGTTAGTCGTTAAACAAATTCTTTTTACGCATTCTCTTTGCACTGTAACAATGTAATTATTACTGAGAAACTAATATGTGCTGACATCCGCTTGTTAAATGAACATGAACAAAGTTTCTTAAAGGTGTTTTCTGCTTTCTACTGCATGGAGTAGTGCTGCGTTTCTAAGTTCTCTTCAGTTCTAGTTTGCTGTGTTAGGGAACTTATATGGTACAAGAAATCTCTCTTGAGACACACAAAATCTACCCTTTTGAGAAACAACATCTACACTAAGAAGAAGAACTTGGAATTCACTTTCGGTTTACAAAAGAAACGTTCATGGCATACAATCAGCTAAAAGAACTTTGAATTCACAATTAGTTTACAATGGGAAATATTCTTCGTAGACAGTCTGTTTACACTGCAACAAGTATCGGATATTTTTTGTACACGTTCTTTTGACAGATAATCTTTTCACTGTAAAATCTAATTATTACAGAGAAACTAAGAAGTGCTGAAATCCCTTTGTTAAATTAACATGAAATAAGTTTGTCAACTGTTTTTACAGTTTCTCTTGCCTGGAGCAGTGTTGAGTTTCAAAGTTCTCTTCAGTTCAATTTTGCTGTGTTAGGGAACTGAAATGTTAGATGAAACACAAAATCTACACTAAGAAGAAGAAGATGTTGGAATTCACTTTGGGTTTGCAAAGGAAATGTTCTTAGTAGACAATCACTGATACAACTTAGAATTCTCAGTTTCTTTAAAATGGGAAATGTTCTTCGTAGACAATCTGCTTAGAGAGCAACAAGTATGTGTTAGTGTTTGATCAAGTTCTTTTGATGGATACTCTTTTACTGTAACAACGTAATTATTACTGAGAAACTAAGATGTGCTGCCATCCTCTTGTTAAATGAACATGAACTAAGTTTCTTAAATGTTTCCTTTGCTTTCTATTGTCTGGGGAAGTGCTGCATTTGTAAGTTCTCTTCAGTGATAGTTTGCTGTGTTAGCATACTTAAATGGTACAAGAAATCGCTGTAGAGACACACAAAATTTACGCATTTCACACAAAATCTACACTAGGAAGACGAACTTGGAATTCAGTTTGGGTTAATAGAGGAAATGTTCTTAGTAGACAATCAGCTAAAAAACTTTGAATTCACAGTTACTTTACAATGGGAAATGTTCTTCGTAGAAAATCTGTTTACAGTGCAACAACAATGCGTTATTGTTTGCACACGTTCTTTTGACGGAAACTCTTTTCACTGTAAAAATGTAATTATTACAGAGAAATTCAGATGTGCTGATATCCTCTTGTTAACTGAACATGAACTAAGTTTCTTAAATGTGTTTTATGCTTTCTATTGCCTAGAGCAGTGCTGAGTTTCTAAGATCTCTTCAGTTCTAGTTTGCTGTGTTAGGGAACTGAAATGTTAGAGGAAGCACAAAATCTACACTAAGAAGAAGAAGAAGTTGGAATTCACTTTGCGTTTACAAAGGAAATGTTCCTCGTAGACAAAGTTTGATAGGACTTAGAATTCTCAGTTACTTTACAACGGGAAATATTCTACGTAGACAATCTGCTTGGAGGGCATCAAGTGTGCGTTTGTGTTTGAACAATTTCTTTTGACGGATACTCTTTTCACTGTACCAACGTTAGTATTACTGAGTAAGTAAGATGTGTTGCCATACTCTTGTTAAATGAACATGAACTAAGTTTCCTAAATGTGTTTTATGCTTTCCATTGCCTGGAGCAGTGCAGCATTTGTAAGTTCTCCTCAGTTGTAGTTTGCTGTGTTAGGAACTTAAATGGTACAAGAAATCTCTCTTGAGGCACACAAAATCATCGCTTTTGACACACAAAATCTACACTAAGAAGGAGTACATGATTTTCACTTTGGGTTTACAAAGAAACGTTCTCAGCAGACAAACTGTGGCAAGAACTTTGAATTCACAGTTAGTTCACAATGGGAAATCTTCTTCGTTGACAATCTGTTTACAGTGCAACAAGTATGCATGATTTTTGGTACATGTTCTTTTGAGGGACACTCTTTTCACTGTAATAATGTAATTATTACAGAGAAACTAAGAAGTGCTGAAATCCATTTGTTAAATGAACATGAACTAAGTTTCTTAAAAGAGTTTTATGGTTTCTCTTGCCTGGAGCAGTGCTGAGTTTCTAAGTTCTCTTCAGTTCTAGTTTGCTGTGTCAGGGAACTGAAAGTTTAGACGAAACAAAAAATCTATACTAACAAGAAGAAGAAGTTGGAATTCACTTTAGCTTTGCAAAGGAAATATTCTTTGTAGACAATATTTGATAGTACTTAGAATTCTCAGTTACTTTACAACGTAAATGTTGTTTGTAGACAATCTTCTTAGAGAGCAGCAAGTATGCGTTAGTGTTTGAACAACTTTTTTTGACGGATACTCTTTTCACTGTAAAAAAAGTAATTATTACTGAGAAACTAAGATGTGCTGACATCCGCTTGTTAAATGAACATGAACAAAGTTTCCTAAAGGTGTTTTCTGCTTTCTACTGCATGGAGCACTGCTGCGTTTGTAAGTTCTCTTCAGTTCTAGTTTGCTGTGTTAGGGAACTTATATGGTACCAGAAATCTCTCTTGAGACACACAAAATCTACCCTTTTGAGAAACAACATCTACACTAAGAAGAAGAACTTGGAATTCACTTTTGGGTTACAAAGGAAACGTTCATGGCATACAATCAGCTAAAAGAACTTTGAATTCACAATTAGTTTACAATGGGAAATATTCTTCGTAGACAGTCTGTTTACACTGCAACAAGTATCGGATATTTTTTGTACACGTTCTTTTGACAGATAATCTTTTCACTGTAAAATCTAATTATTACAGAGAAACTAAGAAGTGCTGAAATCCCTTTGTTAAATTAACATGAACTAAGTTTGTTAACTGTGTTTTACAGCTTCTCTTGCCTGGAGGAGTGTTGAGTTTCAAAGTTCTCTTCAGTTCAATTTTGCTGTGTTAGGGAACTGAAATGTTAGATGAAACACAAAATCTACGCTAAGAAAAAGAAGATATTCGAATTCACTTTGAGTTTGCAAAGGAAATGTTCTTAGTAGACAATCACTGATACAACTTAGTATTCTCAGTTTCTTTCTTTATTTTTCTTTATTAGTCAGTTCTGTATTCAGCAAATACAGTCAGTTTGGTACCATTATTAGGCTCATCCATGACCTACCCACTCCTCTTGGCCCCTCCTTGTTGAGGTATACGGGTCATGCATTGTGGAGTTAGCCCACAGTTATGGGTAAGCTAAATGTCTCTGCATATCATGACCCAATATGTGACTCTGACATTCTTTCCACCCCGTCTTCCGCAAAATTTCCCTGAGCCATGTTGGGTTCATTTTTGGTCTGCTTCAGTGATGAGGTGTTGGGGGCCTCTGAGGCTCTGGCTCTCTGATTTGGTAGGAGTTGATTTTTCTCTGTGCTGATCTCCTTCCCCCTTGTGCTGGTAAAATTCTCAGTTTCTTTAAAACGGGAAATGTTCTTCATAGACAATCTGCTTAGAGAGCAACAAGTATGTGTTAGTGTTTGATCCAGTTCTTTTGATGGATACTCTTTTCACTGTAACAACGTAATTATTACTGAGAATCTAAGATGTGCTGCTATCCTCTTGCTAAATGAACATAAACTAAGTTTGTTAAATGTGTTCTTTGTTTTCTATTGTCTGGAGGAGTGCTGCGTTTGTAAGTTCTCTTCAGTTCTAGTTTGCTGTGTTAGGGTACTTAAATGGTACAAGAAATCTCTCTTGAGACACACAAAATGTACACATTTCACACAAAATCTACACTAAGAAGAAGAACTTGGAATTCACTTTGGGTTTATAGAGGAAACGTTCTTAGTAGACAATCAGCTAAAAGAACTTTGAATTCACAGTTACTTTACAATGGGAACTGTTCTCTGTAGATAATCTGTTTACACTGCAACAATAATGCGTTATTGTTTGCACACTTTCTTTTGACGGATAGTCTTTTCACTGTAATAATGTAATTATTACAGGGAAATTAAGATGTGCTGACATCCTCTTGTTAACTGAACATGAACTAAGTTTCTTATATGTGTTTTATGCTTTCTATTGCCTGGAGTTTGTAAGTTCTCTTCAGTTCTAGTTTGCTGTGTTAGGGAAATGAAATGTAAGAGGAAACACAAAATCTACAGTAAAAAGAAGAAGTTGGAATTCACTTTGTGTTTACAAAGGAAATGTTCCTAGTATATAATGTTTGATAGGACTTAGAATTCTCAGTTACTTTACAATGGGAAATATTCTATGTAGACAATCTCCTAAGAGAGCAACAAGTGTGCGTTAGTGTTTGAACAAGTTCTTTTGACGGATACTCTTTTCATTCTACCAACATTAGTATTACTGAGTAACTAAGATGTGTTGCCATACTCTTGTTAAATGAACATGAACTAAGTTTCTTAAAAGAGTTTTATGGTTTCTCTTGCCTGGAGCAGTGCTGAGTTTCTAAGTTCTCTTCAGTTCTAGTTTGCTGTGTCAGGGAACTGAAAGTTTAGACGAAACAAAAAATCTATACTAACAAGAAGAAGAAGTTGGAATTCACTTTAGCTTTGCAAAGGAAATATTCTTTGTAGACAATATTTGATAGTACTTAGAATTCTCAGTTACTTTACAACGTAAATGTTGTTTGTAGACAATCTTCTTAGAGAGCAGCAAGTATGCGTTAGTGTTTGAACAACTTTTTTTGACGGATACTCTTTTCACTGTAAAAAAAGTAATTATTACTGAGAAACTAAGATGTGCTGACATCCGCTTGTTAAATGAACATGAACAAAGTTTCCTAAAGGTGTTTTCTGCTTTCTACTGCATGGAGCACTGCTGCGTTTGTAAGTTCTCTTCAGTTCTAGTTTGCTGTGTTAGGGAACTTATATGGTACCAGAAATCTCTCTTGAGACACACAAAATCTACCCTTTTGAGAAACAACATCTACACTAAGAAGAAGAACTTGGAATTCACTTTTGGGTTACAAAGGAAACGTTCATGGCATACAATCAGCTAAAAGAACTTTGAATTCACAATTAGTTTACAATGGGAAATATTCTTCGTAGACAGTCTGTTTACACTGCAACAAGTATCGGATATTTTTTGTACACGTTCTTTTGACAGATAATCTTTTCACTGTAAAATCTAATTATTACAGAGAAACTAAGAAGTGCTGAAATCCCTTTGTTAAATTAACATGAACTAAGTTTGTTAACTGTGTTTTACAGCTTCTCTTGCCTGGAGGAGTGTTGAGTTTCAAAGTTCTCTTCAGTTCAATTTTGCTGTGTTAGGGAACTGAAATGTTAGATGAAACACAAAATCTACGCTAAGAAAAAGAAGATATTCGAATTCACTTTGAGTTTGCAAAGGAAATGTTCTTAGTAGACAATCACTGATACAACTTAGTATTCTCAGTTTCTTTCTTTATTTTTCTTTATTAGTCAGTTCTGTATTCAGCAAATACAGTCAGTTTGGTACCATTATTAGGCTCATCCATGACCTACCCACTCCTCTTGGCCCCTCCTTGTTGAGGTATACGGGTCATGCATTGTGGAGTTAGCCCACAGTTATGGGTAAGCTAAATGTCTCTGCATATCATGACCCAATATGTGACTCTGACATTCTTTCCACCCCGTCTTCCGCAAAATTTCCCTGAGCCATGTTGGGTTCATTTTTGGTCTGCTTCAGTGATGAGGTGTTGGGGGCCTCTGAGGCTCTGGCTCTCTGATTTGGTAGGAGTTGATTTTTCTCTGTGCTGATCTCCTTCCCCCTTGTGCTGGTAAAATTCTCAGTTTCTTTAAAACGGGAAATGTTCTTCATAGACAATCTGCTTAGAGAGCAACAAGTATGTGTTAGTGTTTGATCCAGTTCTTTTGATGGATACTCTTTTCACTGTAACAACGTAATTATTACTGAGAATCTAAGATGTGCTGCTATCCTCTTGCTAAATGAACATAAACTAAGTTTGTTAAATGTGTTCTTTGTTTTCTATTGTCTGGAGGAGTGCTGCGTTTGTAAGTTCTCTTCAGTTCTAGTTTGCTGTGTTAGGGTACTTAAATGGTACAAGAAATCTCTCTTGAGACACACAAAATGTACACATTTCACACAAAATCTACACTAAGAAGAAGAACTTGGAATTCACTTTGGGTTTATAGAGGAAACGTTCTTAGTAGACAATCAGCTAAAAGAACTTTGAATTCACAGTTACTTTACAATGGGAACTGTTCTCTGTAGATAATCTGTTTACACTGCAACAATAATGCGTTATTGTTTGCACACTTTCTTTTGACGGATAGTCTTTTCACTGTAATAATGTAATTATTACAGGGAAATTAAGATGTGCTGACATCCTCTTGTTAACTGAACATGAACTAAGTTTCTTATATGTGTTTTATGCTTTCTATTGCCTGGAGTTTGTAAGTTCTCTTCAGTTCTAGTTTGCTGTGTTAGGGAAATGAAATGTAAGAGGAAACACAAAATCTACAGTAAAAAGAAGAAGAAGTTGGAATTCACTTTGTGTTTACAAAGGAAATGTTCCTAGTATATAATGTTTGATAGGACTTAGAATTCTCAGTTACTTTACAATGGGAAATATTCTATGTAGACAATCTCCTAAGAGAGCAACAAGTGTGCGTTAGTGTTTGAACAAGTTCTTTTGACGGATACTCTTTTCATTCTACCAACATTAGTATTACTGAGTAACTAAGATGTGTTGCCATACTCTTGTTAAATGAACATGAACTAAGTTTCTTAAATGTGTTTTATGCTTTCCATTGCCTGGAGCAGTGCTCCATTTTCAAGTTCTCTTCAGTTGTAGTTTGTTGTGTTATGAACTTAAATGGTACAAGAAATCTCTCTTGAGGCACACAAATGCAACACTTTTGTCACACAAAATCTACACTAAGAATAAGTACCTGCAAGTCACTTCAGGTTCACAAAGAAACGTTCTTAGTAGACAAACTGCTGCAAGAACTTTGAATTCACAGTTTGTTTACTACGGGAAATGTTCTTCATAGACAATCTGTTTACAGTGCAACAAGTATGCACGATTTTTGGTACACGTTCTTTTGACAGTCTTTTTACTGTAATAATGTAATTATTACACAGAAACTAAGAAGTGCTGAAATCCATTTGTTAAATGAACATGAACTAAGTTTCTGAAAAGTGTTTTATGCTTTCTCTTGCCTGGAGCAGTGCTGAGTTTCTACGTTCCCTTCAGTTCTAGTTTGCTGTGTTAGGGAACTGAAAGGTTAGAGGAAACACAAAATCTGCACTAAGAAGAAGAAGAAGAAGTTGGAATTCACTTTGGGTTTACAAAGGAAATGTTCTTAGTAGAGAACCTTTCATAGTACTTAGAATTCTCAGTTACTTTACAATGGAAATGTTGTTTGTAGACAATCTGCTTAGAGAGCAACAAGTATGCATTAGTGTTTGAACAAGTTTTTTTGACGGATACTATTTTCACTGTAACAAAGTAATTATTACTGAGAAACTAAGATGTGCTGCCATGATCTTGTTAAATGAACATGAGGTATGTTGCTTAAATGTGTTTTATGCTTTCTATTGCCTGGAGGAGTGCTGCGTTTGTAAGTCCTCTTCAGTTCCAGTTTGCTGTGTTAGGGAACTTATATGGTACAAGTAATCTCTCTTGAGGCACACAAAATCTAAGGTTTTGACACACAAAATCTACACTAAGAAGAAGAACTTGTAATTCACTTTGAGTTAACAAAGGAAACGTTCTTAGTAGACAATCAGCTAAAAGTACATTGAATTCGCAGGTAGTTTACAATTGGTACAATTCTTTGTAGACAATCTGTTTATAGTGCAACAAGTATGCGTAATTTTTTGAACACATTCTTTTCATGGATAATCTTTTCACTGTAATTAAGTAATTACTACTGGAAAACTAACAAGTGCTGAAATCCATTTGTTAAATGAACATGATCTAAGTTTATTAACTGTGTTTTATGCTTTCCCTTGCCTGGAGCACTGCTGAGTTTCTAAATTCTCTTCAGTTCCAGTTTGCTGTGTTAGGGAACTGAAATGCTAGAAAAAACACAAATCTGCACTAAAAAGGAGAAGAAGTTGGAATTCACTTTGGGTTAACAAAGGAAATGTTCTTAGTAGGCAATCTTTCATAGAACTTAGAATTCTCAGTTACGTTACAACGGGAAATGTTCTTCATAGACAATCTGCTTAGAGAGCAACAAGTATGCGTTAGTTTTTGAACAAGTTCTTTTCACGGATAATCTTTTCACTGTAATAACCTAATTATTACTACAAACTAAGATGTGCTGACAACCTCTTGTTAAATGAACATGAACTAAGTTTCTTAAATGTGTTTTATGCTTTGTCTTCCCTGGAACAGTACTGAGATTCTAAGTTCTCTTCAGTTCTAATTTGCTGTGTTAGGGAACTGAATTGTTAGGGGAAACACAAAATCTGCACTAAGAAGATGAAGATGAAACTCACTTTGCATTTACAAAGGAAATGTTCTTAGTAGACAATCTTTGATAGAACTTCGAATTCTCTCTTAGTTTACAACTGGAAATGTTCTTCGTAGACAATCTGCTTAGAGGGCAACAAGTATGCGTTAGTGTTTGAACAAGTTGTTTTGACGAATACTCTTTTCACTGTAACAACGTAATTATTACTGAGAAAGAAAGATGTGCTGCCATCCTCTTGTTAAATAAACATAAACCAAGTTTCGAAAATGTGTTTTATATTTTGTATTTCCTGGAGCAGCGCTGCGTTTCTAAGTTCTCTTCAGTTCCAGTTTGCTGAGTTAGGGAACTGAATTGTTAGAAAAAAACACAAAATCTACACTAAAAAGAAGAAGTTGGAATTCACTTTGGGTTTACAATGGAAATTTTCTTAGTAGACTATCACTGACACAACTTAGAATTCTCAGTTTCTTTAAAATGGGAAATGTTCTTTGTAGACAATCTCCTCAGAGAGCAACAAGTATGCATTAGTGTTTGAACAAGTTCTTTTTTTCAGATAATCTTTTCACTGTATTAATATAATTATTACAGAGAAACTAAGGAGTGTTGAAGTCCCTTTGTTAAATGAAAATGAACTAAGTTTATTAACTGTGTTTTACGCTTTCTATTGCCTGGAGCAGTGCTGAGTTTGTACGTTCTCTTCAGTTCTAGTTTGCTGTGTTAGGGAACTTAAGTGGTACAAGAAATCTCTCTTAAGACACACAAAATCTACGCTTCTGGCACAGAAAATCTACACTAAGAAGAAGAACGTGTAATTCACTTTTTGTTTACAAAGGTAACGTTATGAGTAGACAATCAGCTAAAAGGACATTGAATTCAGAGTTACTTTACAATGGGAAATGTTCTTCATAGAAAATCTGTTTAGAATGCAACAAGTATGCATTATTTTTTCTGTACATTCCTTTGACATATATTCATTTGACTGTAATAATGTAATTATTACAGAGAATCTAGGAAGTGCTGAAATCCCTCTGTTAAATGACCATGAACTAAGTTTATTAAGTGTGTTTTATGCTTTCTATTTCCTGCAGAAGTGCCGCATTTGTAAGTTCTCTTCAGTTCTAGTTTGCTGTGTTGGGGAACTTAAATGGTACAAGAAATCTCTCTTGAGACACACAAAATCTATGCTTTTAACACAAAATCTACACTAAGAAGAAGAACTTGGAATTCATTTTGGGTTTACAAAGGAAACGTTCTCAGTAGACAATCAGGTAAAAGAACTTTGAATTCAGAGTTAGTTTACAATATGAAATGTTTATCATAGACAATCTGTTTACAGTGCGACAATTAGTCGTTTCCTTTTTATACATTCTTTAGACAGATACTCTTTTCACTGTAATAATGTAATTATTGCTGAGAAACTAAGAAGTGCTGAAATCCCTTTGTTAAATGAACATGAACTAAGTTTATTAACTGAGTTTGACGCTTTCTCTTACCTGGAGCAGTGGTGAGTTTCTAAGTTCTCTTCAGGTCCATTTTCCTGTGTTAGGAAACTAAAATGTTAGAAGAAACAAAAAATCTACACTAAGAAGAAGAAGAAGTTGGAATGCTCCTTGGGTTTACAAAGGAAATGTTCTTAGTAGACAATCACTGATACATCTTAGAAGTTTCAATTACTTTAAAACGGGAAATATTCTTTGTACACAAGCTGCTTAGAGAGCAAAAAGTATCCATTCATTTCTGAACAAGTTATTTGACAGATACTCTTTTCACTGTAACAACGTAATTATTAATGAGAAACTAAGATGTGCTGACATCCTCTTGTTAAAAGAACATGAACTAAGTTTCTTAAATGTGTTTCATGCTTTCTATTGCCTGCAGCAGTGCTGCGTTTGTGAGTTCTCTTCAGTTCTAGTTTGCTCTGTTAGGGAACTGAAATGGTACAAGAAATCTCTCTTGAGACACACAAAATCTACGCTTTTGACACACAAAATATACACTAAGGATAAGAACTAGGAATTCACTTTGGGTATACAAAGGAAACGTTCTTAGTAGACAATCAGCTAAAAGAACTTTGATTTCACAGTTAGTTTAAAATAGGAAATGTTCTTCATAGACAATCTGTTTACAGTGCAACAAGTGTGCGTTATTTTTTGTACATGTTATTTTGACGGATACTCTTTTCACTGTAATAATGTAATTATTACAGAGAAACTAAGAAGTGCTGAAATCCCTTTGTTAAATAAAGATGAACTAACTTTATTAATTGTGTTTTACGCTTTCTCTTGCCTGGAGCAATGCTGAGTTTGTAAGTTCTCTTCACTTCTGGTGTGCTGTGTTGGGGAACTTAAATGGTACAAAAAATCTCTCTTGAGACACACATAATCTACGCTTTTGACATACAAAATCTGCTCTAAGAAGAAGAACTTTGAATTCAGTTTGGGTTTACAAACGAAACGTTCTTAGTAGACAATCAGCTAAAAGAACTTTGAATTCACAGTTTCCTTACAATGGGAAATGTTCTTAGTAGACAATCACTGATACAACTTAGAATTCTCAGTTACTTTAAAACAGGAAATATTCTTCGTACACAGTCTGCTTAGAGAGCAACAAATATGCGTTCGTTTCTGAACAAGTTATTTGACAGATACTCTTTTCACTGTAACAACGTAATTATTACTGAGAAACTAAGATGTGCTGACATCCTCTTGTTAAAGGAACATGAACTAAGTTTCTTAAATGTGTTTCATGCTTTCTATTGCCTGCAGCAGTGCTGCGTTTGTAAGTTCTCTTCAGTTCTAGTTTGCTGTGTTAGGGAACTGAAATGGTACAAGAAATCTCTCTTGAGACACACAAAATCTACGCTTTTGACACACAAAATATACACTAAGAATAAGAACTTCTAATTCACTTTGGGTTTACAAAGGAAACGTTCTTAGTAGACAATCAGCTAAAAGGACTTTGAATTCACTGTTACCTTACAATAGGAAATGTTCTTCGTAGACAATCTGTTTACAGTGCAACAAGTATGCGTTATTTTTTGTACACGTTATCTTGACGGATACTCTTTTCATTGTAATAATGTAATTATTACAGAGAAACTAAGAAGTGCTGAAATCCCTTTATTAAATGAAGATGAACTCACTTTATTAATTGTGTTTTACGCTTTCTCTTGCCTGGAGGAGTTCTGAGTTTGTAAGTTCTCTTCACTTCTGGTGTGCTGTGCTGGGGAACTTAAATGGTACAAGAAATATCTCTTGAGACACACATAATCTACGCTTTTGACATACAAATTCTACTCTAAGAAGAAGAACTTTGAATTCAGTTTGGGTTTACAAAGGAAATGTTCTTAGTAGACAATCACTGATACAACTTAGAATTCTCAGTTTCTTTAAAACGGG
Organism: Dipus sagitta; assembly: GCA_036346955.1. Classification (NCBI taxonomy): domain Eukaryota; kingdom Metazoa; phylum Chordata; class Mammalia; order Rodentia; family Dipodidae; genus Dipus; species Dipus sagitta. The sequence continues at coordinate 43,734,633 of CM070786.1, forward strand.
AAATGTTCTTCATAGACAATCTGCTTAGAAAGCAACAAGTATCCGTTAGTTTTTGAACAAGTTCTTTTGACGGATACTCTTTTCACTCTAATAACGTAATTATTACTGCGAAACTTAGTTTTGCTGACATCCTCTTGTTAAATGAATATGAACTAAGTTTCTTAGATGTGTTTTATGCTTTCTATTGCCTGGAGCAGTGCTGTTTTTGTAAGTTCTCTTCAGTTCTAGTTTTCTGTGTTAGGGAACTTCAGTGGTACAAGAAATCTCTGTTGAACGCACAGGGCCTGAAGAGGCAGAGTGGCCACCACCGTCCCCTCCCCAGGCAGCCCCGCTGATCGTGTGGGACACTGGTGGCCTCGACTGCTTGGTGGGCTGGCGAGTGGGCAGGCGGGGGTGGGTCGTCGTCATGGGCACCCCGTGGGATGAGCTGACCCTGACCTTCGCCCGCACGTCCATGTTCCCCTTCTTTGACATTGCCCACTACGTCGTCGGTGATGGCGCTGAAGCAGCAGCCAGGGGCAGCACCAGTGGCAAGGCAGAACTCCCTGTCAAGTTGGTTCACTGCAATGCTCCACTGCTTTGGTGGTGGAATTTTATCCTGTATACTGCTTGCAGAGCCCCCATTGAGTTTTCTTACAAACCACACTCCTATTTTACTAGCATCTTCAATCTGGTATATTATATTTTTTTGCCCATGTGACCTAGTTTCCTACGGCTATTCATACCTACCAGTTCAACTCCTGGCCGCAGGAATGAAGGAAGTGACCAGAACTTGGAATATAGTAGGAGTCACACATGCTAATAGCTATTACAAAAATGGCTGGTTAGTCATGATAGTTATTGGCTGGGCCCGAGGTGCAGGTGGTTCCATTATCACAACTTTTCAGCAGTTGGTAAAAGGAGATTGGAATCCCGAAGGTGATGAGTGGCTAAAGATGTCACAGTAACCATGATGATTACAAAGTCTTCTTTGGTACCCCTTGCTCCATTTGAGGATATACTGAGTCGGATGCTGTTTGGTTGGCAGCAACAGATTCCATCCTGTGAAAAGAAAACTGAAACAAAACCAGCTTCCAATGGTCCTTGCTCATCAGCTTCAGAAGCCCCAGTGGATGCTGCAGATGACGCTAAAAAGAAATACGCTAAGAAGACTGAGTAAATTCACTCATGAATTCCAGAAAGCAAAAAACATTTTTTCATATTTACTTGTTAGATTGTAATATTTCTATGCAAATGATGTAAAATAAAGATAAGGAACGGAGGTTAGAAGAAGGAAGAAATTCGTTGGTTTAGAGAGACTGTTTTCTTGATTGTAATGAGTATCATTGTGAATCTCTTTCTTTGACATAAAAGATTCTCATGGCTATTGAAAAGTTTTATATTGAAAAAAGAAGGGTAATTTGTTGAATGTTGGAAAAGCAAACTATTTCAAAATTATAAAGTTCTCAAGGATTTAGCATTTTTAAAAAATTAAATATTTTTAAAATGAGTCTATTTGTGCTTTATTCATTAGAATTAAACGTTTACTTCATATTACCAGTATGATGCTTAGATATGAAAAACACTTCCTATTTAATTTTGAGCATTGAGAGCTTTTCCTGAGACACTTTGTAAGGGAAAGTAAATTGGTAGTTTATTTTGATGTATAAGTGTAATAATTCTGCCCATATTAAAAATACCTGAAATTTGATTTTTTTTATTTCCAAGATTATTTGTTCTGTGAGGCCACAATATTGTTATGAGTATCAAATTAACTGTTTAATGCTCTTGATTTTTAAAAGCTACTTTTTTTTAAATCAGAAAATCAGAGTTGTAGTGTGTGTTTGTGTGTGTGTGTGTGTGTGTGTGTGTGTGTGTGTTTCTTTTTGAGACAAGATTCTCACTGTGTAGTCCAGGCTGGCCTCAAACTTGATATCATCCTGCGTCACCCTCCTGAGTGCTGGCTTTCTAGGTATGCCCAGTAGACCTATTTTAATAAGTTAGTAATCCTATCCTTTATAATTTCATTTTTGAGTTTGGGTTATTTTTCCCCTTATCTCCTTACCACATTTCAACTATAGGAAGAATGATTTTCTACATTTCACACTTTCTTCCTGACATAGTTGGTCTACTTACATTGGTGGTAGTTATCTTAATTCAGCAGAAAGTATTATTTGCATTTAAAATATTATCTTCTACATCATCTTTCTAGTAGCATATTCAGTTTTTTGACTCTTGATAGTTCACAAATGGTTATGATTTCATTAATTTTGCTTTAAATGAAAAGTTACTTTCATGTGAAAATGCTCAGAACTGATGAGAGTTGTCCTTGAACATATATGATAGAAACCAGCTAATGAAGAAACAGAGAAACTAAAACCTCATGTGGTTGTCTTTTTGAATGAAGAAGTAAGATATTAAATCTGGTTTCTTACTGGCCAAATTTAAAAAAAAAAAGAAAAGCTACTAAATGATAGGTTTTCTTGCCTTCTTTTATGGGTAAAAGTCCAGTTATAACAGTAAGATTCTATGACATTATTTCTTATGCCAAGACCATGAACCTATAACAAGTATCAGATATTTTAGGGTGGTCTAGAAGTACTCAGATCACATTCAAATTAAAGGTTCTCTACTTTTACTTGCTAAATAAATACTTTTTGGGGGGTGGGAGCACTTGATTATCTTGAAATGTTAAAATGTTTATCTTTAATATTATGAGAAAAAGAACTAATTTGAGTTCTGTATTATATTTGAAACTATAGTTAAAATCTTTACAAAGTTACCATATTATTAATTATTGTCTAGATTTGAAGATTTAATTTAACTATAGTTGAAATAGTAAGAATCATGTTTTATATTTGTATTAAAAATAAATCATTAAAATAAAAAAATCTCTCTTGAGTCACACAAAATCTATGCTTTTGACACACAAACTCTACACTAAGAAGAACTTGGAATTCACTTTGGGTGCACAAAGTAAATGTTCTTAGTTGACATTCAGTTAAAAGAACTTTGAATTCACACTTAGTTTACAATATGAAATGTTCTTCATAGACAATCTGTTTACAGTGCAAAAATTAGGCATTATTTTTTCTATTCATTCTTTTGACGGATACTCTATTCACTGTAATAATGTTATTTTTACAGAGAAACTAAAAGGTGCTGGAATCCCTTTGTTAAAAGAACATGAACTAAGTTTATTAACTGTGTTTGACGCTTCCTCTTGCCTGGAGAAGGGCTGAGTTTCTATGTTCTCTTCAGTTCTAGTTTGCTGTGTCAGGGAACTGAAATATTAGAAGAAACACAAAATCTACACTAAGAAGAAGAAGTTGGAATTCAATTTGGGTTTACAAAAGAAATGTTCTTAGTAGACAATCACTGATAGAATTTATAATTCTCAGTTACTTTACAATGCAAAATGATCTTCATAGACAATCTGCATAGAGACCCACACGTATGCATTAGTTTTTGAACCAGTTCTTTTCACTGATACTCTTTTCACTGTAACAACGTAATTATAACTGAGAAACTAAGATGTGCTGACATCCTCTCGTTAAATGAACATGAACTAAGTTTCTTAAATGTGTTTTATGCTTTCTATTGCCTGGAGCAGTGCTCATTTATAAGTTCTCTTCAGTTCTAGTTTGCTGTGTTAAGGAACATAAATGTTACAAGAAATCTCTTTTGAGACACACAAAATCAACGCTTTTGAAACAAAAAATCTACACTAAGAGGAACTTGGAACTCACTTTGGGTTTACAAAGGAAACGTTTTTAGCAGACAATCAGCTAAAAGATCTTTGAATTCACAGTTAGTTTACAATGGTAAATGTTCTTCATAGACAATCTGTTTATAGTGCAACAAGTATGCATTATTTTTTGTATATGTTCTTTTGACGGATACTCTTCACTGTAAAAATTTAATTATTACATAGAAACTAAGAAGTGTTGTAATCCCTTTGTTAAAGGAACATGAACTAAGTATATTAACTGTGTTTTATGGTTTCTCTTCCCTGGAGCAGTGCTGAGTTTCAAAGATTTCTTCAGTTCTAGTTTGCTGTGTTAGGGAACTTAAATTGTACAAGAAATCTCTCTTGAGACACACCAAATCTGCGCTTTTGACACACAAAATCTACACTAAGAAGAACTTCGAATTCGCTTTGGGTTTACAAAGGAAACATTTTTCGTGGACAATCAGCTGAAATTACCTTGATTTCACAGTCACTTTACAGTGGGAAATGTTCTTCATAGACAATCTGTTTACAGTGCAACAACTATGCGTTACTTTTTGTACACGTTCTTTCGGCAGATAATCTTTTCACTGTAATAATGTAATTATTACAGAGAAACTAAAAGTGCTGAAATCCCTTTTTCAATGAACATGAACTAAGTTCATTAACAGTGTTTTACAATTTCTCTTGCCTGGAGCAGTGCTGAGTTTCTAAGTTCTTTTCAGTTCTAGTTTGCTGGGTTAGGGAACTGAAATTTTAGAAGAAACACAAAATCTACACTAAGAAGAAGAAGTTGGAATTCACTTTGAGTTTACAAAGGAAATGTTCTTAGTAGACAATCACTGAGAGAATTTAGAATTCTCAGTTACTTTAAAGAGAGAAATGATATTCTAGACAATCTGCTTAGAGAGCCACAGGTATGTGTGAGTTTTTGAACCTCTTCTGTTGACGGATACTGTGTTCACTGTGACAATGTAATTATTACTGAAAAACTAAGATATGCTGACATCCACTTGTTAAATGAACATGAACTAAGGTTCTTAAATGTGTTTTATGATTTCTATTGCCTGGACCAGTGCTGCATTTCTAAGTTCTCTTCAGTTCCAGTTTGCTGTGTTAGGGAACTTCACCGGTACAGGAAATCTCTTGAGACACACAAAGTCTACGCTTTTGACAGACAAAATCTACACCAAAGAGAAGAACTTGGAATTCACTTTGGGTTTACAAAGGAAACGTTCTTAGTAGACAATCAGCTACAAGAACTGTGAATTCACAGTTAGTTTACAATGGGATATCTACTTCTTAAACTATCTGTTTAAAGTGCAACAAGTATGCATTAGTTTTTGTACATGTTCTTTAGACGGATACTCTTTTCACTGTAATAATGTAATTAATACAGAGAAACTAAGAAGTGGTGAAATCCCTTTGTTAAATGAACATGAACTAAGTTTAATAACTGTGTTTTATGCATTCTCTTGCCTGGAGCAGTGCTGAGTGTCTAAGTTCTCTTCAGTTACATTTTGCTGTGTTTGGGAACTGAAATGTTAGGAGAAACACAAAATCTACACTAAGAAGAAGAAGTTGGAATTCACTTTGGGTTTACAAAGGAAATGTTCTTAGTAGACAATCAATGATACAACTTAGAATTCTCAGTTCCTTTACAACGGGAAATGTTCTCCGTAGACAATCTGTTCACAGTTCAAGGACTATGCGTTATATTTTGTACACGTTCTTTTGACGGATACACTTTTCACTGTAATAATGTAATTATTATAGAGAAACTAAGAAGTGCTGAAATCCCCTTGTTAAATGAACATGAACTAACTTTATTAACTGTGTTTTATGCTTTCTCTATCCTGGTTCAGTGTTGAGTTTCTCAGTTCATTTCAGTTCTAGTTTCCTGTGTTAGGGAACTGAAATGTTAGAGAAAACAGAAAATCTACCCTAAGGAGAAGAAGAAGTTGGATTTCACTTTGGGTTTACAAAGGAAACTTTGTTTCACAGTCAGTTTACAATGGGGAATGTTCTTCGTAGAAAATCTGTTTACAGTGCAACAAGTATGCGTAATTTTTTATATAAGTTCTTTTGACCGATATTTTCACTGTAGCAATGGAATTATTACAGAGAAACTAAGAAGTGCTGAAATCCCTTTGTTAAAGAACATGAACTAAGTATATTAACTGTGTTTTATGCTTTCTCTTGCCTGGATCAGTGCTGAGTTTCCAAATTCTCTTCAGTTCTAATTTGCTGTGATAGGGAACTTAAATGGTACAAGAAATCTCTCTTGAGACAAACAAAATCTACGCTTTTGACACACAAAATCTACACTAAGAAGAAACACTTGGAATTCACGTTGGGTTTACAAAGGAAATGTTCTTAGTAGACAATCATTGATAGAACTTAGAATTCACACTTACTTTACAATGGGAAATGTTCTTCATGGACAATCTGCTTAGAGAGCAGCAAGTATGTGTTAGTTTTTGAAAAAGTTCTTTTGACGGATATACTTTTCACTGTAACAATGTAATTACTGCTGAGAAACTAAGATGTGCTGACATCCTCTTGTTAAACAAACATGAACTAAGTTTCTTAAATGTGTTTTATGCTTTCTATTGTCTGGAGCAGTGCTATGTTTGTAAGTTCTCTTCAGTTCTAGTGTGCTGTTTTAAGGAACATAAATAGTACAAGAAATCTCTTTTGAGACACACAAAATCTACACTTAGAAGAAGAACTTGGAATTCACTTTGGGTTTACAAAGGAAACGTTCTTAGTAGACAATCAGCTAAAAGACTTTGATTTCACAGTCAGTTTACAATGGGTAATATTCTTCGTAGAAAATCTGTTTACAGTGCAACAAGTATGCGTTATTTTTTGTATAAGTTCTTTTTATGGATACTCTTTTCACTGTAATAATTTAATTATTACAGAGAAACTAAGAAGTGCTGAAATCCCATTTTTAAGTGAACATGAACTAGGATTATTAACGGTGTTTTATGCTTTCTAGTGCCTGGAGCAGTGCTGAGATTCTAAGTTCTCTTCAGTTCCAGCTTGCTGTGTTTGGGAACTGAAATGTTAGGAGAAACACAGAATCCACACTAAGAAGAAGAATAAGCTGGAATTCACTTTGGGTTTACAAAGGAAACGATTTAGTAGACAATCATTGATAGAACTTAGAATTCTCAATTACTTAACAAAGGGAAATGTTCTTCATAGACAATCTGCTTAGAGAGCAGAAAGTATGCGTTAGTATTTGAACAAGTTCTGTTCACGGATAATCTTTTATCTGTAACAACGTAATTATTACTGGGAAACTAAGATATGCTGACATCTTCTTGTTAAATGAACATGAACTAAGTTTCTTAAATGTGTTTTATGCCTTCTATTGCCTGGGGCAGTGTGGCATTTGTAAGTTCTCTTCAATACTAGTTTGCCGTGTTAGGGAACTTCATTGCTACAAGAAATCTCTCTTGAGACACACAAAATCTACACTTTTGACACCCCAAATCTACACTAAGAAGCAGAACTTGGAATTCACTTTGGGTTTACAAAGGAAACGTTCTTAGTAGACAATCAGCTAAAAGAACTTTCAATTCACAGTTAGTTTACAATGGGAAATGTTCCTCGTAGACAATCTGTTTACAGTGCAACAACTATGCATTATTTTTTTGTACGTGTTCTTTTGACGGATACTCTTTTCACTGTCATAATGCAATTATTACAGAGAATCTAAGAAGTGCTGAAATCACATTGTTAAATGGACATGAACTAAGTTTATTAACTGTGTTTTACACTTTCTCTTGACTTGACCTGGGCTGAGATTCTAAGTTCGCTTCAGTTCTTGTTTGCCATGTTAGGGAACTGAAATGTTAGGGGAAACACAAAATCTACGCAAAGAACAGGAAGTTGGAATTCACTTTGTTTTTACAAAGAAAATGTTCTTAGTAGACAATCTTTGATAGAACTTAGAATCCTCAGTTACTTTGCATTGGGAGATGTTTTTCGTAGACAATCTGTTTCAAGAGCAACAAGTATGCTTTAGTGTTTAAACAAGTTCTTTTGTTGGGTACTCTTTTCATTGTAACAATGTAATTATTACTGAGAAACTAAGATGTGCTGCCATCCTCCTGTTAAATGAACATGGACTAAGTTTTTTAAGTTTTTTATGGTTACTATTGCCTGGAGCAGTGCTGCGTTTGTAAGTTCTCTTCAGTTCTAGTTTGCTGTGTTAGGGAACTAACTTGGTGCAAGAAATCTCACTTGAGACACACAAAATCTGTGCTTTTGACACACAAAATCTACACTAAGAAGAAGAGGAAGTTGGAATTCACTTTGGATTTACAAAGGAAACGTTCTTAGTAGACAATCAGCTAAAAGAATTTTGATTTCACATTCAGTTTACAATGGGGAATGTTCTTCATAGACAATCTCTTTACAGTGCAACAAGTATGCGTTATTTTTGCGTAAGTTCTTTTGACGGACACTCTTTTCACTGGAATAATGTAATTATTACAGAGAAACTAAGATGTGCTGAAATCCCTTTGTTAAATGAACATGAACTTAGTATATTAGCTGTGTTTTACGCTTTCTCTTGCCTGGAACAGTGCTGTATTTCTTAGTTCTCTTCAGTTCTAGTTTTCAGTGTTTGGGAACTTAAATTGTACAAGAAATCCATCTTAAGACACAAAAAATCTAAGATTTGACACACAAAATCTACACTAAGAAGAAGAAGAACTTGTAATTCACATTGGGTTTACAAATGAAATGTTCTTAGTAGACAATCATAGATAGAACTTAGAATTCTCACTTACTTTACAATGGGAAATGTTCTTCATAGACAATCTGGTTAGAGAGCAACAAGTATGCATTTGTTTTTGAACAAGTTCTTTTGACGGATTCCCTTTACAATGTAACAACGTAATTACTACTGAGAAACTAAGATGTGCTGCCATCCTCTTGTTAAATGAACAGGGACTAAGGTTCTTAAGTGTTTTATGCTTACTATTGCCTGGAGCAGTGCTACATTTGTAAGTTCTCTTCAGTCTTAGTTTGCTGTGTTAGGGAACTTAAATTGTACTACAAATCTCTCTTAAGGCACACAAACCTACGCTTTGGACACACAAAATCTACACTAAGAAGAAGAACTTCGAATTCACTTAGGGTTTACAAAGGAAACGTTCTTAGTAGACAATCAGCTAAAAGAACTTTGAATTCACAGTAAGTTTACAAGGGAAATGTTCTTCGTAGAAAATCAGCTAAAAGAACTTTCAATTCACTGTTAGTTTACACTGGGAAATGTTCTTCGTAGACAATCTCTTCACTGTGCAACAAGCATGCGTTATTTTTTGTACTCGTTCTTTTGACAGATACTCCTTTCACGGCAATAAAGTAATTATTACAGAGAAACTAGGAAGTGCTGAAACCCCTTTCTTAAATTAACATGAACTAGGCTTATTAACTGTGTTTTATGCTTTTTCTTGCCTGGAGAAGTGCTGAGTTTCTGAGTTCTCTTCAGTTCCAGTTTGCTGTGTTAGGGAACTGAAATATTAGGGGAAAGACAAAATCTACCCTAAGAAGAAGAAGTTAGCATTCACTTTGGGTTTACAAAGGAAATATTCTCAGTAGACAATCATTGACAGAACTTGGGAATTCTCAGTTACTTTACACCGGGAAATGTTCTTCGTAGACAATCTGCTTAGAGAGCAGCAAGTATGCATTAGTGTTTGAACAAGTTCTTTTCACAGATACTTTTTTCACTGTAACAAAGTAATTATTACTGAGAAATTAAGATGTGCTGATATCCTCTTGTTAAATGAACATGAGCTAAGTTTCTTAAATGTGTTTTATGCTTTCTAGTGCCTGCTCCTGGGCTGTGAATGTAAGTTCTCTTCATTTCTATTTTGCTGTGTTAGGGAACATGATGGTACAAGAAATCTCTCTTGAGACACACAAAATCTACGCTTTTGGCACACAAAATCTACATAAGAAGAACTCGGAATTCACTTATGGTTTACATCGGAAATGTTCTCAGTAGACAATCAGCTAAAACATCTTTGCATTCACAGTTAGTTTACAATGGGAAATATTCTTCGTAGACAATTGCTTTACACTGCAACATGTATGCATTATTTTTTGCATACGTTCCTTTACCGGATACTCTTTTCACTGTAATAATGTAATTATTACAGAGAAATTAAGAAGTACTGAAACCCCTTTGTTAATTCAGCATGATCGAAGCTTATTAACTGTGTTTTACGCTTTCTCTTGCCTGGAGGAGTGCTGAGTTTCTAAGTTCTCTTCAGTTCCAGTTTGCTGTGTTAAGGAACTGAAATGTAAGAGGAAACACAAAATATACCCTAAGAAGAAGAAGAAGTTGGAATTCACTTTGGGTTTACAAAGGAAATATTTTTGGTACACAATCATTGATAGAACTGAGAACTCTCATTTACTTTACAATGGGAAATGTTCTTCGTAGACAATCTGCTTAGAGAGCAACAAGTATGCATTAGTTTTTGGACAAGTTCTTTTGATGGATACTCATTTCAATGTAACAACGTAATTACTACTGAGAAACTAAGATGTTGTGCCATCCTCTTGTTAAATGAACATGAACTATGTTTTTAAGTGTTTTATGCTTACTATTGCCTAGAGCAGTGCTGCGTTTGTAAGTTCTCTTCACTTGCAGCTTGCTGTGTTAGGGAAGTAAAATGGTACAAGAAATCTCCCTTGAGACACCCAAAAATCTACACTTTTGAAACACAAAATCTACACTAAGAAGAAAAACTTGAAATTCACTGAGTGTTTACACAGGAAACGTTGTTAGTACACAATCACCTAAAAGAACCTTGAATTCACAGTTAGTTTACAGTGGGAAATGTTCTTTGTAAACAATCTCTTTACAGTGCAACAACTGCATGGTATTTTTTGCACATGTTCTTTTGACGGATACTCTTTTCACAGTAATAATGCAATAATTACAGAGAAACTGAGAAATGCTGAAACCCCTTTGTTAAATGAACATGAACTAAGCTTATTAACTGTGTTTTACGCTTTGTGTAGCCTGGAGCAGTGCTGAGTTTCTAAGTTCTCTTCAGTTCCGGTTTGCTGTGTTAGGGAACTGAAATGTTAGAGGAAACACAAAATCTACACTAAGAAGAAGTTCGAATTCACTTAGGGTTTACAAAGGAAACGTTCTTAGTAGACAATCAGCTAAAAGAACTTTGAATTCACAGTTAGTTTACAATGGGAAATGTTCTTCGTAGACAATCTCTTCACTGTGCAACAAGCATGAGTTCTTTCTTTATACTCATTCTTTTGACGGATACTCTTTTCATGGCAATAAAGTACTTATTACAGAGAAACTAAGAAGTGCTGTAACCCCTTGGGTAAATGAACATGAACTAAGCTTATTAACTGTGTTTTATGCTTTCTCTTGCCTGGAGCAGTGCTGAGTTTCAAAGTTCTCTTCAGTTCCAGTATGCTGTGTAAGGGAACTGAAATGTTAGAGGAAAGACAAAATCTAACCTAAGAAGAAGAAGTTGGAATTCACTTTGGGTTTACAAAGGAAATGTTCTTAGTAGACAATCTTTGACAAAACTTAGAATTCTCAGTAACTTTACAAAGTTAACCGTTCTTCGTAGACAGTCTGCTTAGAGAGCAACAGGTATGCGTTGGTGTTTGAACAGGTTCCTTTGACGGAAACTCTTTTCAATGTAACAACGTAATTATTAGTGACAAACTAAGATGTGCTGATATCCTCTTCTTAAATGAACATGAACTAAGTTTCTTAAATGTGTTTTATGCTTTCTAGTGCCTGGAGCAGTGCTACATTTATAAGTTCTCTTCAGTCCTAGTTTGCTGTATTAGGGAACTTAAATGGTACTACAAATCTCTCTTAAGGCACACAAACCTACGCTTTGGACACACAATATCTACACTAAGAAGAAGAACTTGGAATTCACTTTGGGTTTACAAAGGAAACCTTCTTAGTAGACAATCAGCTAAAAGAACTTTCAAATCACAGTTAGTTTAGAATGGGAAACGTTCCTCATAGACAATCTGTTTACAGTGCAACAACTATGCGTTACTTTTCATACATGTTCTTTTGACAGATACTCTTTTCACTCTAATCATGCAATTATTACAGAGAAACTAAGAAGTGCTGAAATCACTTTGTTAAATGGACATGAACTAAGTTTATTAACTGTGTTTTACACTTTATCTTGCCTGGAGCACTGCTCAGTTTCTAAGTTCTCTTCAGTTCTAGTTTGCTGTGTTAGGGAAAAGAAATGTTAGGGGGAAAAACAAAATCTACCCTAAGAAGATGAGGAAGTTGCAATTCACTTTGGGTTTACAAAGGAAATGTTCCTAGTAGACAATCTTTGATATAACCTAGAGTCCTAGGTTACTTTACAATGGCAAATGTTCTTTGTAGACAATCTGCTTAGAGACCATCAAATATGCATTAATGTTTGAACAAGTTCTTTTGACGGATACTCTTTTCACTGTAACAACGTAATTATTCCTGAGATACTAAGATGTGCTGCCATCCTCTTGTTAAATGAACATAAACTAAGTTTCTTAAGAGTTTTATGCTTACTATTGCCTGGAGCATTGCTGCGTTTGTAAGTTCTCTTCAGTTCTAGTTTGCTGTGTTAGGCAACTAAAATGGTTCAAGAAATCTCCCTTGAGACAAACGAAATCTACGTTTTTGACACACAAAATCTACACTAAGAAGGAGAACTTGGAATTCACTTTGATTTTACAAAGGAAACCTCCTTAGTATACAATCAGCTAAAAGAACTTTCAATTCACAGTTAGTTTACAATGGGAAATGTTCCTAGTAGACAATCTGTTTACAGTGCAACAACTATGTGTTATTTTTTGTACAGGTTCTTTTGACAGATACTCTTTTCGCTGTAATAATGTAATTATTACAGAGAAACTAAGAAGTGCTGAAATCCCTTTGTTAAGTGAACATGAACTAAGTTTATTAACTTTTTTTATGCTTTCTCTTTCCTGGAGGAGTGCTGAGTTTCTAAGTTCTCTTCAGTTTTAGTTTGCTGTGTTAGAGAACTGAAATGTTAGAGGAAACACAAACTCAACGCAAAGACGAAGAAGAAGTTGGAATTCCCTTTGGGTTTACAAAGGGAATGTTCTTAGTAGACAATCTTTGACAGAACCTAGAATCCTCAGTTAGTTTACAATGGGAAATGTTCTTCGAAGACAATTTGGTTATAGAGCAACAAGTATGCTTTAGTGTTTGAACAAGTTCTTTTGACGGATACTCTTTTCACTGTAACAACGTAATTATTACTGAGAAACTAAGATGTGCTGCCATCGTCTTTTTAAAAGAGCATGGACTAAGTTTCTTACGTGTTTCAAGTTTACTATTGCCTGGAACAGTGCTGCGTTTGTAAGTTCTCTTCAGTTCTAGTTTGCTGCATTAGGGAACTTAAATGGCACAAGAAATCTCCCTTGACACACACAAAATCTATGCTTTTGACACACAAAATCTACACTAAGAAGGAGAACTTGGAATTCACTTTCAGTTTACAAAGAAAATGTTCTTAGTAGACAATCAGCTTAAAGAAGTTTGAATTCACAGTTAGTTCACAATGGGAAATGTTCTTCGTAGACAATCTGTTTACAGTGCAAGAATTATGTGTTATTTTTGGAACACGTTCTTCAGACGGATACTCTTTTCACTGTAGTAATGGAATTATCATGTAGAAACTAAGAAGTGCTGAAATCCCTTTGTTAAATGAACATGAACGAAGTTTATTAACGATGTTTTGCCCTTTCTCTTGCCTGGAGCAGTGCTGAGTTTCTACGTTCTCTTCAGTTATAGTTTTCTGTGTTAGGGAACTGAAATGTCAGAGGAAACACAATATCTACGCTGAGAAGAAGAAGAAGGTGGAATTCACTTTGGGTTGACAAAGGAACTGTTGTTAGTACACAATCCTTGATAGAAACTAGAATCCTCATTTACTTTACAATGGGAAATGTTCTTTGAAGGCAATCTGGTTATAGAGCAACAAGTGTGTGTTAGTGTTTGAACAAGTTTTTTGACGGATACTCTTTTCACTGTAACAATGTAATTATTACTGAGAAACTAAGATGTGCTGCCACCCTCTTGTTAAATGAACATGGACTAAGTTTCTTAAGTGTTTTGTGCTTACTACTGCCTGGAGCAGTGCTGCTTTTGTAAGTTCTCTTCAGTATTAGTTTGCTGCATTAGGGAACTAAAATGGTACAAGAAATCTCCTTTGACACACACAAAATCTACGCTTTTGACACACGAAATCTACATTAAGAAGAGCTTGCAATTCACTTTCGGTTTACAAAGAACATGGTCTTAGTAGACAATCAGCTAAAAGAACTTTGATTTCACAGTTAGTTTACAATGAGATATGATCTTTGTAGACAATCTGTTTACAGTGCAACAACTATGCGTTTTTTCCTACATGTTCATTTGACAGATACTCTTTTCACTGTGATAATGCAATTATTACAGAGAAACTAAGAAATGCTGAAATCTCTTTTTTGAAGAACGTGAACTGAGTTTTTTACCTGTGTTTTACGCTTTCTCTTGCCTGGAGCAGTGCTGAGTTTCTAAGTCCATTTCAGTTCTACTTTGCTGTGTTAGGGAACAGAAATGTTAGACGAAACACAAAATCTACTCTAAGAAGAAGAAGAATTTGAAATTCACATTGGGTTTACAAAGGAAATGTTCCTAGTAGTCAATCATTGATGGAACTTAAAATTCTCAGTTACTTTACAATGGGAAATGTTCCTCATGGACAATATGCTTAGAGAGCAATAGGTATGAGTCAATGTTTGAACATGTTCTTTTGACTGACAATCTTTTCTCTGTAACAACCTAATTATTACTGAGAAACTAATATGTGCTGATATCCTCTTGTTTAATGAACATGAACCAAGTTTCAGAAATGTTTTTTTATGCTTTCTATAGCCTGGAGCAGTGCTTCATATGTAAGTTCTCTTCAGTTCCAGTTTGCTGATTTAGGCAACTAAAATGGTTCAAGAAATCTCCCTTGAGACAAACGAAATCTACGCTTTTGACACACAAAATCTACAGTAAGAAGAAGAATTTGGAATTCACTTTGGGTTTACGAAGGAAACCTCCTTAGTATACAATCAGATAAAACAACTTTCAATTCACAGTTAGTTTACAAAGGGAAATGTTCCTCATAGACAAACTGTTTACAGTGCAACAACAATGCGTTATTTTTTGTACATGTTCTTTTGATGGATAGTCTTTTCACTGTAATTATGCAATTATTACATAGAAACTAAGAAGTGCTGAAATCCCTTTGTTAAATGAACATGAACTAAGTTTATTAACTGTGTTTTACCCTTTCTCTTGCCTGGGGCAGTGCTGAGTTTCTAAGTTCATTTTAGTTCTAGTTTTCTGTGTTGGGGAAATGAAATGTTAGAGGAAACACAATATCTACACTAAGAAGAAGAAGAAGGTGGAATTCACTTTGGGTTTACAAAGGAAAAGTTGTTAGTAGACAATCTTTGATAGAAACTAGAATCCTCAGTTACTTTACAATGGGAAAGTTTCTTCGAAGACAATCTGGTTATAGAGCAACAAGTATGCGTTAGTGTTTGAACAAGTTCTTGTCACGGATACTCTTTTCCCTGTAACAACGTAATTATTCCTGAGATACTAATATGTGCTGCCATCGTCTTGTTAAATGAACATGAACTAAGTTCCTTAAGTGATTTATGCTTACTATTGCCTGGAGCAGTGCTGCTTTTGTAAGTCCTCTTCAGTATTAGTTTGCTGCATTAGGGAACTAAAATGGTACAAGAAATCTCGCTTGACACACACAAAATGTACGCTTTTGACACACGAAATCTACACTAAGAAGAAGAGCTTGAAATAAACTTTCGGTTTACAAAGACAATGGTCTTAGTAGACAATCAGCAAAAAGAACTTTGATTTCACAGTTAGTTTACAATGGGAAATGATCTTCGTAGACAGTCTATTTACAGTGCAACAACTATGCGTTTTTTCCTACATGTTCTTTTGACGGATACTCTTTTCACTGTAATAATGCAATTATTACAGAGAAACTAAGAAATGCTGAAATCTCTTTTTTGAAGAACATGAACTGAGTTGATTATCTGTGTTTTACGCTTTCTCTTGCCTGGAGCAGTGCTGAGTTTCTAAGTTCATTTCAGTTCTAGTTTGCTGTGCTAGGGAAAAGAAATGTTAGGGGAAAAACAAAATCTACCCGAAGAATAATAAGAAGTTGAAATTCACTTTGGGTTTACCAAGGAAATGTTCCTAGTAGTCAATCATTGATAGAAGTTAGAATTCTCAGTTACTTTGCAATGGGTAATGTTCCTCATGGACAATATGCTTAGAGAGCAACAGGTATGAGTCAATGTTTGAACAAGTTCTTTTGACTGATAATCTTTTCTCTGTAACAACCTAATTATTGAAAAACTGAGATGAGCTGATATCCTCTTGTTTAATGAACATGAACCAAGTTTCAGAAATGTTTTTTTATGCTTTCTATAGCCTGGAGCAGTGCTTCACATGTAAGTTCTCTTCAGTTCCAGTTTGCTGATTTAGGCAACTAAAATGGTTCAAGAAATCTCCCTTGAGACAAACGAAATCTACGCTTTTGACACACAAAATCTACAGTAAGAAGAAGAATTTGGAATTCACTTTGGGTTTACGAAGGAAACCTCCTTAGTATACAATCAGATAAAACAACTTTCATATCACAGTTAGTTTACAAAGGGAAATGTTCCTCGTAGACAATCTGTTTACAGTGCAACAACAATGCGTTATTTTTTGTACATGTTCTTTTGATGGATACTTTTTTCACTGTAATAATGCAATTATTACATAGAAACCAAGAAGAGCTGAAATCCCTTTGTTAAATGAACATGAACTATGTTTATTAACTGTGTTTTACCCTTTCTCTTGCCTGGGGCAGTGCTGAGTTTCTAAGTTCATTTTAGTTCTAGTTTTCTGTGTTGGGGAACTGAAATGTTAGAGGAAACACAATATCTACACTAAGAAGAAGAAGAAGGTGGAATTCACTTTGGGTTTACAAAGGAAATGTTGTTCGTAGACAATCTTTGATAGAAACTAGAATCCTCAGTTACTTTACAATGGGAAAGTTTCTTCGAAGACAACCTGGTTATAGAGCAACAAGTATGCGTTAGTGTTTGAACAAGTTCTTGTCACGGATAGTCTTTTCAGTGTAACAATGTAATTATTACTGAGAAACAAAGATGTGCTGCCATTGTATTGTTAAATGATCATGGACTAAGTTTCTTAAGTGTTTTATGCTTACTATTGCTTGGAGCATTGCTACGTTTGTAAGTTCTCTTCATTTCTAGCTTGGTGCATTAGGGAACTTAAATGGTACAAGAAATCTCCCTTGACACACATAAAATCTACGCTTTTGACACACAAAATCTTCACTAAGAAGAAGAATTTGGAATTCAGTTTCGGTTTAAAAGAAAACATTCTTAGTAGACAATCAGCTAAAAGAAGTTTGAATTCACTGTTATTTCACAATGGTAAATGTTCTTCGTAGACAATCTGTTTACAGTGCAACAATTATGCGTTATTTTTTGGAACATGTTCTTAAGACGGATACTGTTTTCACTGTAGTAATGGAATTATTACGTAGAAACTAAGAAGTGCTGAAATCCCTTTGTTAAATGAACATGAACTAAGTTTATTAACTGTGATTTACCCTTTCTCTTGCCTGGAGATGTGCTGAGTTTGTAAGTTCTCTTCAGTTCTAGTTTTCTGTGTTAGGGAACTGAAATGTTAGAGGAAACACAAAGTCTACGCTAAGAAGAAGAAGAGGTGGAATTCACTTTGGGTTTACAAAGGAAATGTTCTTAGTAGATAATCTTTGATAGTAAATAGAATCCTCTGTTACTTTACAATCGGAAAGGTTCTTCGAAGACAATATGGTTATACAGCATCAAGAATGCCTTAGTGTTTGAACAAGTTCTTTTGAGGGTACTCTTTTCACTGTAACAGCGTAATTATTACTGAGAAACTAAGATGTGCTGCCATCCTCTTGTTAAATGAACATGGACTAAGTTTCTTAAGTGTTTTATGCTTACTATTGCCTGGAACAGTGCTGCTTTTGTAAGTTCTCTTCAGTATTAGTTTGCTGCATTAGGGAACTAAAATGGTACAAGATATCTCCCTTCACACACAAAATGTATGCTTTTGACACACAAAATCTACACTAAGAAGAACTTGGAATTCACTTTTGGTTTACAAAGAAAACGGTCATAGTAGACAATCAGCTAAAATAACTTTGAATTCACAGTTAGTTTACAATGGAAAATATTCTTCGTAGACAATCTGTTTACAGTGCAACAATTATGCGTTATTTCTGGAACACGTTCTGTAGACGGATACTCTTCTCACTGTAGCAATGGAATTATTACAGAGAAACTAAGAAGTGCTGAAATCCCTTTGTTAAATGAACATGAACGAAGTTTATTAACTGTGTTTTACCTTTTCTCTTGCCTGGAGCAGTGGTGAGTTTGTATGTTCTCTTCAGTTCTTGTTTTCTGTGTTAGGGAACTGAAATGTTAGAGGAAACGCAATATCTATGCTAAGAAGAAGAAGAAGGGGGAATTCACTTTGGGTTTTCAAAGGAAATGTTGTTAGTAGACAATCTTTGATAGAAAGTAGAATCCTCAGTTACTTTACAATGGGAAAGGTTTGTCGTCGACAATCTGCTGAGAGAGCAGCATGTATGCCTTACTTTTTGAGCAAGATCCTTTCATGGATACTATTTTTAACTGTAACCACATAATTATTACTGGGAAACTAAGATGTGCTGCCGTCCTCTTGTTCAATGAACATGAACTAAGTTTCTTAAATGTGTTTTATTTTTTGCATTGCTTAGAGCAGTGCTGCATTTGTAAGTTCTCTTCAGTTCTAGATTTCTGTGTTAGTGAACTTAAATGGTAGAAGAAATCTCTCTGGAGGCACACATAATCTACGCATTTGATGCACAAAATCTACGCTAAGAAGAAGAACTTAGAATTCACTTTCAGTTTACAAAGGAAACGTTCTTAGTAGACAGGCAGCTAAAAGAACTTTGAATTCACAGTTAGTTTACTGTGGGAAATGTTCTTCATACACAATCAGTTTACAGTCCAACAAATATGCGTTATTTTTTGCACACGTTCTTTAGACGGATACTCCTTTCACTGTACTAATGTAATTACAGAGAAAATAAGAAGTGCTGAAATCCCTTTGTTAAATGAACATGAACTAAGTTTACTGTGTTTTACACTTTCTCTTGCGTGGAGCACTGCTGAGTTTCTAAATTCTCTTCAATTCCTGTTTTCTGTGTTAGGGCACTGAAATGTTAGAAAACACAAAATCTACGCTAAGAAGAAGAAGTCGGAATTCACTTTTGGTTTACAAAGGAAATGCTCTTAGTAGACAATCTTTGATGGAACTTAGAATCCTCAATTAGTTTACAATAGGAAATGTTCTTTGTAGACAATCTGTTTACAGTGCAACATCTATGCATTATGTTTTGTACACGTTCTTTTGATGGATACTCTTTTCACCATAATAATCTAATTCTTAGGTGGAACTAAGAATTGCTGAAATCCCTTTGTTAAATGATCACGAACTAAGTTTATTAACTGTGTTTTACATTTTCTCTTGCCTGGAGCAGTGCTGTGTTTGTAAGTTCTCTTCAGTTTTTGATTCCTGTGTTAGGGAAAGTAAATGGTACAAGAAATTTCTCTTGAGGCACACAAAATCTATGCTTTTGTCACACAAAATCTACACTAAGAAGAAGAACTTGGAATTCACTTTGGGTTTACAAAGGAAAAGTTCTTTGTAGAAAATCAGCGAAAAGAACTTTGAATTCACAGTTAGTTTACAATGGGAAATGTTCTTCGTAGATAATCTGTTTACAGTGCAACAAGTATGCGCTATTTTTCCTACTGGTTCTTTTGATGGATACTGTTTTCACTGTAGTAATGTAATTATTACAGTGAAACTAAGAAGTGCTGAATCCACTTTGTTAAATGAATATGAACTAAGTTTTTAAACTGTGTTTTATGTTTCCTCTTGCCTGGAGCAGTGCTGAGTTACTAAGTTCTCTTCAGTTTTAGTTTGCTGTGTGGTGGAACTGAAATGTTAGAGGAAACACAAAATCTACACTAAGAAGAAGAAGGTGGAATTCACTTTGGGATTACAAAGAAAATGTTCTTAGTAGACAATCTTTCATAGAACTTAGAAACCCCTGTTACCTTAGAACTGGAAATGTTCTTCGTAGACAATAAACTTAGAGAGCAACAAGTATGCGTTAGTGTTTGAACAAGTCCTTTTCACGTATTCTCTTTTCACTGCAACAACGTAATTATTACTGGGTAACTAAGATGTGCTGAATATTTTTGTTAAATGAACATGAACTAAGTTTCTTAAATGTGTTTTATGCTTTCTATTGCCTGGAGTAGTGCTGTGTTTGTACGTTCTCTTCAGTTCTAGTTTGCTGTGTTAGGGAACATAAATGGTACAAGAAATCTCTCTTGGGACACACAAAATCTATGCTTTTGACACAAAAAATCTACACTAAGAAGAAGAACTTTGAATTCACTTTGGGTTTACAAAGGAAACGTTCTTAGTAGACAATCAGCTGAAACAATTTTGAATTCACAGTTAGTTCTTTGTAAACAATCTGTTTACAGTGCAGCAAGTATGCGTTCTTTTTGTACACGTTCTTTGGACGGATACTCTTTTCACTGTCATAATGTAATTATTACAGAGAAACTAAGAAGTGCTGAAATCCCTTTGTTACATGAACATGAACTAAGTTTATTGCCTGTGTTTTATGCTTTCTCTTGCCTGGAGCAGTGCTGATTTCCTATGTTCTCTTCAGTTCTAGTTTGCTGTGTTAGAAACTGAAATATTGCAAGAAACATGAAATGTACACTAAGAAGAAAAAGAAGTTGGAATTCACTTTGCGTTAACAAAGGAAATGTTCTTTGTAGATAATCACTGATAGAACTTAGAAGTCTCAGTTACTGTACAGCAGGAAAAGTTCTTTGTAGTTTTTGAACAAGTTCTTTTGACGGATACTCTTTTCACTGTAATTATTACTGAGCAATGTAATTATTACTGAGAAACTAAGATGTGCTGACATCCTCTTGTGAAATGAACGTGAACTAAGTTTCATAAATGTGTTTTAAGCTTTCTTTTTCCCGGATCAGGGCTGCGTTTGTAAGTTCTCTTCAGTTCTATTGTGCTGTGTTAGGAAACTGAACTGGTACAAAAAATCTCCCCTGACATACACAAAATCTACGCATTTCACACACAAAAACTACACTAAGAAGAAGAAATTGGAATTCACTTTGTGTTTACAAAGGAAACGTTCTTACTAGACAATCAGCTAAAATAATTTGAATTCACAGTTAATTTACAATGGGAAATTTTCTTCGTGGACAATCTGTTTACAGTGCAACAAGTATGAGCTATTTTTTGTACACCCTCTTTTGACATATACTCTTTCCATGCAATAATGTAATTATTACAGAGAAACTAAGAAGTGCTAAATCCCTTTGTTAAAAGACCATGAACTAAGTTTTTTACCTGTGTTTTACTCTTTCTCCTACCTGGAACAGTGCTGAGTTTCTAGGTTCTCTTCAGTTCCAGCTTGCTGTGTTAGGGAACAGAAATGTTAGAGAAACACAAAATCTACACAAAGAAGAATAAGTTCGGAATTCACATTGGGTTTAGAAAGAAAATGTTCTTTGTAGACAATAATTGATAGAACGTAGAATTCTCAGTTACTTTACAGCGGGAAATATTCTTCGTAGACAATGTGCTTAGAGAGCAACAATTATCCGTCAGTTTTTGAACAAGTTCTTTTGACGGATAGGCTTTTCACTCTAACAATGTAATTATCACTGAGAACTCAGGTGTGCTGCCATCCTCTTGTTAAATGAACATCAACCAAGTTTCTTAAATGTGTTTTATGCTTTCTATTTCCTGGAGCAGTGCTGCGTTTGTAAGTTCTCTTCAGTTTTAGGTTGCTGTTTTATGGAACTTATATGGTATAAGAAATCTCTCTGGAGACACACAAAATCTATGCTTTTCACACACAAAATCTACACTGAGAAGACGAACTTGGAATTCACTTTGGGTTTACAAAGCAAAAGTTCTTAGTAGACAATCAGCTAAAAGAACTTTGAATTTAAAGTTAGGTTACAGTTGGACATGTTCTTCGTAGACAATCAGTTTACAGTGCAACAAGTGTGCATTCTGTTTTGTACACATTCTTTTGATGGATACTCTTTTCACTGTAAAAATGTAATTATTACAGAAAAACTAAAAAGTGCTGAAATCCCTTTGTTAAATGTACGTGAACTAAGTTTATTAACTGTGTTTATGCTTTCTCTTGCCTGGAGTAGGGCTGAGATTCGAAGTTCTCTTCAGTTCTAGTTTCCTGTGCTAGGTAACTGAAATGTTAGAAGAAACACAAAATCTACCGAAGAAGAAGAAGAAGTTGGAATTCACTTTGGGTTTACAAAGGAAAAGTTCTTAGTAGACAATCTTTTATAGAACTTAGAATTCTCACTTACATTACAACGGGAAATTTTCTTTATACACAGTCTGCTTAGAGAGCAACAAGCATGCGTCATTGTTTGAACAAGTTCTTTTGACGGATACTCTTTTCACTGTAACAACATAATTATTACTGAGAAACTAAGATATGCTGACATCCTCTTGATAAATGAACATGACCTAAGTTTCTTTAATGTGTACTATGCTTTCTATTTCCTAGAGAAGGGCTGCGTTTGTAAGTTCTCTTCAGTTCGAGTTTCCTGTTTTAGGGAATGTAAATGGTACAAGAAATCTCCCTTGAGACGCACAAAATCTACGCTTTTGACTCACAAAATCTACACTAAGAAGAAGAACATGGGATTCACTTTGGGCTTACAAAGGAAATGTTCTTAGTAGACAATCAGCTAAAACAACTTTGAATTCACAGTCAGATTACAGTGGGACATGTTCTTCGTAGACAATCAGTTTACAGTGCAACAAGTACATGTTATGTTCTGTACACGTTCTTTTGATGGATACTCTTTTCACTGTGATAATGTAATTATTACAGAAAAACTAAAAAGTGCTGAAATCCCTTTGTTAAATGTACGTGAACTAAGTTTATTAACTGTGTTTACACTTTTTCTTGCCTGGAGTAGTGCAGAGATTGTAAGGTCTCTTCAGTTTTAGTTTGCTGTGTTAGGGAACTGAAATGTTAGAGGAAACACAAACTCTATGCAAAGATGAAGAAGAAGTTGGAATTCCCTTTGGGTTTACAAAGTAAATGTTCTTAGTAGACAATCTTTGATAGAACCTAGAATCCTCAGTTCCTTTCCCATGGGAAATGTTCTTCGAAGACAATCTGGATATAGAGCAACAAGTATGCATTAGTGTATGAACATGTTCTTTTGACACATACTCTTTTCACTGTAACAACCTAATTATTACTGAGAAACTAAGATGTGCTGCCATCCTCTTGTTAAATGAACAGGGACTAAGGTTCTTAAGTGTTTTATGCTTACTATTGCCTGGAGCAGTGCTGCATTTGTAAATTCTCTTCAGTTCTAGTTTGCTGTGTTAGGGAACTAAAATGGTACTAGAAATCTCCCTTGAGACACACAAAATCCACGCTTTTGACAAACAAAATCTACACTAAGATGAAGAACTTGGAATTCACTTAGGGTTTACAAAGGAAATGTTCTTAGTAGATAATCAGCTAAAAGAACTTTGAATTCACAGTTAGTTTACAATTTGAAATGTTCTTCGTAGAGAGTCTGTTTACAGTGCAACAATTATGCGTTATTTTTGGATCACGTTCTTTAGATGGATACTCTTTTCACTGTAGTAATGGAATTATTACAGAGAAACTAAGAAGTGCTGAAATCCCTTTGTTAAATGAACATGAACTAAGTTTATTAACTGTGTTTTACCGTTTCCTTGCCTGGAGCAGTGCTGAGTTTGTAAGTTCACTTCAGGTCTAGGTTTCTGTGTTAGGGAACTGAAATGTTAGAGGAAACACAAAATCTACGCTAAGTAGAAGAAGAAGGTGGAATTCACTTTGGGTTTAGAAAGGAAATGTTGTTAGTAGACAGTCTTTGATATAAACTAGAATCCTAAGTTACTTTACAATGTGAAAGGTTCTTCAAAGATAATCTGGTTATAGAGCAGTAAGTACACGTTAGTGTTTGAAACAAATTCTTTTGAAAGATACTCTTTTCACTGTCACAACGTAATTATTACTGAGAAACTAAGATGTGCTGCCACCCTCTTGTTAAATGAACATGGATTACGTTTCTTAAGTGTTTTGTGCTTACTACTGCCTGGAGCAGTGCTGCTTTTGTAAGTTCTCTTCAGTATTAGTTTGCTGCATTAGGGAACTAAAATGGTACAAGAAATCTCCCTTGACACACACAAAATGTATGCTTTTGACACACAAAATCTACACTAAGAAGAAGAACTTGGAATTCACTTTCGGTTTACAAAGAAAAAGGTCTTAGTAGACAATCAACTAAAAGAACTTTCAATTCACAGTTAGTTTACAATGGGAAATGTTCTTCGTAGACAATCTGTTTATGCAACAATTATGCGTTATTTCTGGAACACGTTCTATTGACGGATAAACTTCTCATTGTAGTAATGAAATTATTACAGAGAAACTAAGAAGTGCTGAAATACCTTTGTTAAATGAACATGATCTAAGTTTATTAACTGTGTGTTACCCTTTCTCTTGCCTGGAGCAGTGCTGAGTTTGTAAGTTCTCTTCAGTTCTAGTTTTCTGTGTTAGGGAACTGAAATGTTAGAGGAAACACAAAATCTATGCTAATAAGAAGAAGAAGGGGGAATTCACTTTGGGTTTACAAAGGAAATGTTGTTAGTAGACAATCTTTGATAGAAAGTAGAATCCTCAGTTACTTTACAATGGGATAGGTTCGTCGTAGACAATCTGCTTAGAGAGTAGCAAGTATGTCTTAGTTTTTGAGCAAGTTCTTTTCACGGATACGCTTTTCACTGTAACCACATAATTATTACTGAGAAATTAAGATGTGCTGCTGTCCTCTTGCTCAATCAACATGAACTAAGTTTCTTAAATGTGTTTTATTTTTTGCATTGCCAAGAGTAGTGCTGCGTTTGTAAATTCTCTTCAGTTCTAGATTTCTGTGTTAGGGAACTTAAATGGTAGAAGAAGTCTCTCTGGAGGCACACAAAATCTATGCTTTTGACGCTCAAAATCTACACTAAGAAGAAGAACTTGGAATTCACTTTGGGTTTACAAAGGAAACGTTCTTAGTAGACAGTCAGCTAAAAGAACTTTGAATTCACAGTTAGTTTACTGTGGGAAATGTTCTTTGTACACAATCTGTTTATACTGCAACATCTATGAGTTATTTTTTGCACACGTTTTTTTGACAGATAGTCCTTTCACTGTAATAATGTAATTACAGAGAAAATAAGAAGTGCTGACATCCCTTTGTTAAATGAACATGAACTAAGTTTACTAACTGTGTTTTACACTTTCCCTTCCGTGGAGCAGTGCTGAGTTTCTAAGTTCTCTTCAATTCCTGTTTTCTGTGTTAGAGCACTGAAATGTTACAGGAAACACAAAATCTACGCTAAGAAGAAGAAGAAGTTGGAATTCACTTTTGGTTTACAAAGGAAATTCTATTAGTAGACAATCTTTGATGGAACTTAGAATCCTCAATTACTTTACAATAGGAAATGCTCTTTGTAGACAATCTGTTTACAGTGCAACAAATATGCGTTATTTTTTGTACACGTTCTTTTGATGGATACTCTTTTCACCATAATAATCTAATTCTTAAGTGGAACTAAGAATTGCTGAAATCCCTTTGTTAAATGATCATGAACTAAGTTTATTAACTATGTTTTACATTTTCTCTTGCCTGGAGCAGTGCTGCGTTTGTAAGTTCTCTTCAGTTCTAGATTGCTGTATTAGGAAAAGTAAATGGTACAAGAAATTTCACTTGAGGCACACAAAATCTATGCTTTTGTCACACAAAATCTACACTAAGAAGAAGCACTTGGAATTCACTTTGGGTTTACAAAGGAAACGTTCTTAGTAAATAGTCAGCAAAAAGAAGTTTGAATTCACAGTTAGTTTACAATGGGAAATGTTCTTCGTAGAGAATCTGTTTACAGTGCAACAACTATGCACTAGTATTCCTACTCGTTCTTTTGAGGGATACTGTTTTCACTGTAGTAATGTAATTATTACAGAGAAACTAAGAAGTGCTGAAACCACTTTGTTAAATGAATATGAACTAAGTTTTTTAACTGTGTTTTATGTTTCGTCTTGCCTGGAGCAGTGCTGAGTTACTAAGTTCTCTTCAGTTTTAGTTTGCTGTGTGAGGGAACTGAAATGTTAGAGGAAACACAAAATCTACACTAAGAAGAAGAAAAAGGTGGAATTCACCTTGGGTTTACAAAGAAAATGTTCTTAGTAGACAATCTTTAATATAACTTAGAAACCTCAGTTACCTTACAACTGGAAATGTTCTTGGTAAACAATATGCTTAGAGAGCAACAAGTATGCGTTAGTGTTTGAACAAGTTCTTTTGACGTACTCTCTTTTCACTGCAACAACGTAATTATTACTGGGAAACTAAGATGTGCTGACATCTTTTTGTTAAATGAACATGAACTAAGTTTCTTGAATGTGTTTTATGCTTTCTATTGCCTGGAGCAGTGCTGTGTTTGTACGTTCTCTTCAGTTCTAGTTTGCTGTGTTAGGGAACATAAATGGTACAAGAAATCTCTCTTGGGACACACAAAATCCACGCTTTTGACAAACAAAATCTACACTAAGAAGAAGAACTTTGAATTCACTTTGGGTTTACAAAGGAAACCTTCTTAGTAGACAATCAGCTGAAACAATTTTGAATTCACAGTTAGCTTACAATGCGAAATGTCCTTCGTAGAAAATCTGTTTACAGTGCAGCAAGTATGCGTTCTTTTTGTACACGTTCTTTGGATGGATACTCTTTTCACTGTAATAATGTAATTATTACAGAGAAACTAAGAAGTGCTAAATCCCTTTGTTACATGAACATGAACTAAGTTTTTTACCTGTGTTTTACACTTTCTCATGCTGTGCTGACTTTCTGTGTTCTCTTCAGTTCTAGTTTCCTGTGTTAGGAAACTGAAATATTAGGTGAAACACAAAATGTACACTAAGAAGAAAAAGAAGTTGGAATTCACTTTGGGTTGACAAAGGAAATTTTTTTTGTAGATAATCATTGATAGAACTTAGCAGTTTCAGTTACTGTGCAGTGTGAAAAGTACTTTTTAGTTCTTGACCAAGTTCTTTTGACGGATACTCTTTTCACTGTAACAATGTAATTATTACTGAGAAACTAAGATGTACTGACACCCTCTTGTTAAATGAACATGAACTAAGTTTCTTAAATATGTTTTAAGCTTTCTTTTTCCCAGATCAGGGCTGCGTTTGTAAGTTCTCTTCAGTTCTATTGTGCTGTGTTAGGGAACTGAAGTGTTACAAAAAATCTCTCCTGACATACACAAAATCTACGCATTTCACACACAAAATCTACACTATGAAGAAGAACTTGGAATTCACTTTGGGTTTACAAAGGAAACGTTCTTACTGGGCAATCAGCTAAAATAATTTTGAATTCACAGTTAATTTACCATGCTAATTTTTCCTCGTGGACAATATGTTTACAGTGCAACAAATATGCGTCATTTTTTGTACACACTCTTTTGACATATACTCTTTTCAGTGTAATAATGTAATTATTACAGAGAAACTAGGAAGTGCTAAATCCCTTTGTTAAATGAACATGAACTAAGTTTTTACCTGTGTTTTACTCTTTCTCTTGCCTGGAGCAGTGCTGCATTTCTAAGTTCTCTTCAGTCGTTATTTGCTGTGTTAGGGGAACAGAAATGTTAGAAGAAACACAAAATCTACACTAAGAAGAAGAAGTTGAATTCACATTGGGTTAGAAAGAAAATGTTCCTTGTAGAAAATCATTGATAGAACGTAGAATTCTCAGTTACTTTACAGCGGGAAATACCCTTTGTAGACAATGTGCTTAGAGAGCAAGAAGTATCCGTTAGTTTTTGAACAAGTTATTTTGAAGGATAATCTTTTCACTCTAACAACGTAAGTATTACTGAGAAACTAAGGTGTGCTGCCATCCTCTTGTTAAATGAACATGAACCAAGTTTCTTAAATGTGTTTTATGCTTTCTATTTCCTGGAGCAGTGCTGCATTTGTAAGTTCTCTTCAGTTTTAGTTTGCTGTGTTAGGGAACTTAAATGGCACAAAAAAATCTCACTTGAGACACACAAGATGTAAGCTTCTAACTCACAAAATCTACACTAAGAAGAAGAACATGATATTCACTTTGGGCTTTCAAAGGAAACGTTCTTAGATGACAATCAGCTAAAAGAACTTTGAATTCACAGTTAGTTTACAATGGGAAATGTTCTTCCTAGACAATCTGTCTACAGTGCAACAAGTATGAGTTATTCGTTGCACACATTCTTTTGACAGATACTATTTTCACTGTAATTATGTAATTATTACTGATAAACTAAGATATGCTGACATCCTCTTGATCAATGAACATGAACTAAGTTTCTTAAATGTGTTTTATCCTTTCTATTTCCTGGAGCAGTGCTGAGTTTTTAAGTTCTCTTTAGTTCTATTTTGCTGTGTTAGGGAACTGAAATGTTAGAAGAAACACAAAATCTTCCCAAGAAGAAGCAGAAGTTCGAATTCACTTTGGGTTCACGAAGGAAATGTTCTTAGTAGACAATCTTTGATAGAACTTAGAATTCTCACTTTACAACGGGAAATGTTCTTCGTAGACAATCTGCTTAGCGAGCAACAAGTATCCATTAGTTTTTGTCCAATTCTTTTGACGGATACTCTTTTCACTGTAACAACTTAATGATTACTTAGAAACTAAGATGTGCTGCCATCCTCTTGACAAATGAACATGAACTAAGTTTCTTAAATGTGTACTATGCTTTCTATTTCCTGGAGTAGGGCTGCGTTTTTAAGTTCTATTCAGTTCGAGTTTGCTGTTTTAGGGAATGTAAATGGTACAAGAAATCTCTCTTGAGATGCACAAAATCTACGCTTTTGACTCACAAAATCTACACTAAGAAGAAGAACATGGGATTCACTTTGGGCTTACAAAGGAAAAGTTCTTAGTAGACAATCAGCTAAAGGAACTTTGAATTCACAGTTAGATTATAGTGGGACATGTTCTTCGTACACCATCAGTTTAGTGTGCAACAAGTACTCGTTATGTTTTGTACACGTTCTTTTGATGGATACTCTTTTCACTATAATAATGTAATTATTGCAGAAAAACTAAAAAGTGCTGAAATCCCTTTGTTAGTTGTACGTGAACTAAGTTTATTAACTGTGTTTATGTTTTCTCTTGCCTGGAGTAGGGCTGAGATTCGAAGTTCTATTAAGTTCTAGTTTCCTGTGTTAGGTAACTGAAATGTTAGAAGAAACCCAAAATCTACCCAAGAAGAAGAAGAAGTTGGAATTCACTTTGGGTTTACAAAGGAAAAGTTCTTAGTAGACAATCTTTGATAGAACTTAGAATTCTCACTTACTTTACAACGGGAAATGTTCTTCATAGACAATCTGCTTAGAGAGCAGCAAGCATGTGTTAGTGTTTGAACAAGTTCTTTTGACAGATACTCTTTTCACTATAACCACGTAATTATTACTCAGAAACTAAGATATGCTGACATCCTCTTGATAAATGAACATGAACTAAGTTTCCTAAATGTGTTTTATGCTATCTATTTTCTGGAGCAGGGCTTCCTTTGTAAATTCTGTTCAGTTCTAGTTTTCTGTGTTTGGGAACTTACGTGGTACAAGAAATCTTACTTGAGACACACAAAATCTACGCTTTTGACTCACAAACTCTACACTAAGAAGAAGAACATGGGATTCACTTTGGGCTTACAAAGGAAACGTTCTTAGCAGACAATCAGCTGAAAGAACTTTGAATTCACAGTTAGTTTACAATGGGAAACGTTCTTGGTAGACAATCTGTCTGCAGTGCAACAAGTATGAGTTATTCTTTGCACACGTTCTTTTGACGGATACTATTTTCACTCTAATAATGTAATTATGATAGAGAAACTAAGAACTGCTGAAATCCCTTGTTAAATGAACATGAACTAAGTTCATTAACTGTGTTTTATGCTTTCTCTTGCCTGGAGCAGTGCTGAGTTTCTAAGTTCTCTTCAGTTCTAGTTTGCTGTGTTAGGGAACTGAAATGTTAGAAGAAACACAAAATCTCCCCAAGAGGAAGAAGAACGTGGAATTCACATTGGGTTCACAAAGGAAATGTTCTTAGTAGACAATCTTTGATAGAACTTAGAATTCTCACTTACTTTACAATGGTAAATGTTCTTCGTAGACAATCTGATTAGCAAGCAACAAGTATCAGTTAGTTTTTGACCAAGTTCTTTTGACGGATAGTCTTTTCACTGTAACAACTTAATGATTACTGAGAAACTAAGATGTGGTGCCATCCTCTTCTTAAATGAACATGAACTAAGTTTCTTAAATGTGTACTATGCTTTCTATTTCCTGGAGCAGGGCTGCATATTTAGGTTCCCTTCAGTTCTAGTTTGCTGTTTTAGGGATTTAAATGGTACAAGAAATCTCTCTTGAGACGCACAAAATCTACGCTTTTGACTCACAAAATATACACTAAGAAGAAGTACTTGGGATTCACTTTGGGTTTAAAAGAAACGTTCTTACTAGACATTCAGCTAAAAGAATTTTGAATGCACAGTTAGTTTACAATGGGAAATGTTCTTCGTATACAATCTGTTTACAGTGCAACAAGTATGTGTTAACTTTTGTCCACGTTCTTTTGACGGATAGTCTTTTCACGGTAATAATGTCATTATTTCAGACAAACTAAGAAGTGCTGAAATCCCTTTGTTCAATGAACATGAACTAAGTTTATTAACCGTGTTTTTCTCTTTCTCTTGACGGAGCAGTGCTGAGTTTCTACATTCTCTTCAGTTCTAGTTTTCTGTTTTAGGGAACTAAAATGTGAGAAGAAACACAGAATCTACACTAAGAAGAAAAAGAAGTTAGAATTCACATTGTGTTTAGAAGGGAAATGTTCTTAGTAGACAATCATTGATAGAAGTTAGAATTATCTGTAACTTTACATCAGGAAATATTCTTCAGAGACAATCTGCTTAGAGAGCAACAAGTATGCGTCAGTGTTTGAACAAGTTCTTTTGACAGATAATTTTTTCACTGTAACAAACTAATTATTACTGAGAAACTAAGATGTGCTGACGTCCTCTTATTAAATGAAGAAGAACAGAGTTTCTTAAATGTGTTTTATGCTTTCTATTAACTGGAGCGGTGCTGCGTTTGTAAGTTGTCTTCAGTTCTAGTTTGCTGTGTTAGGGAACTTAAAAAGCACAAGAAATCTCTCTTGAGACACACAAAATCTATGCTTTTGACAAACAATATCTACACTAAGAAGAAGAACTTGGAATTCAGTTTGGGTTTACAAAGTAAACGTTCTTACTAGACAATCAGCTAAAAGAACATTGAATTCACTGTTAGTTTACAATGGGAAATGTTCTTCGTAGGCAATCTGTTTACAGTGCAGCAAGTATGCGTTATTTTTTGTACACATTCTGTTGACGGACACTCTTTTCACTGTAATAATGTAATTATTACAGAAAAACTAAAAAGTGCTGAAATCCCTTTGTTAGTTTTACGTGAACTAAGTTTATTAACTGTGTTTACGCTTTCTATTGCCTGGAGTACTTTTGAGATTCTAAGTTCTCTTCAATTCTAGTTTCCTGTGTTAGGTAACTGAAATGTTAGAAGAAACACAAAATCTACCCAAGAAGAAGAAGAAGTTGGAATTCACTTTGGGTTTACAAAGGAAAAGTTCTTAGTAGACAATCTTTGATAGAACTTAGAATTCTCACTTACTTTACAACGGGAAATGTTCTTTGTAGACAATCTGCTTAGAGAGCAACAAGCATGCATCAGTGTTTGAACAAGTTCTTTTGACGGATACTGTTTTCAGTGTAAAAACGTAATTATTACTGAGAAACTGAGATGTGCTCTTTTTGTCTTGTTAAATGAACATGAACTATGTTTCTTAAATGTGCTTTATGCTTTCTATTGCCTGCAGCAGTGCTGCATTTGTAAGTTCTCTTCAGTTCTAGTTTGCTGTGTTAGGGAACTTGAATGGTAAAAGAAATCTCTCTTTAGGCACACAAAATCTACGGTTTGGATGCACAAAATCTGCACTAAGAAGCAGAACTTGGAATTCAATTTGGGTTTACAAGGGAAACGTTCTTAGAAGACAATCAGGTAAAACAACATTGAATTCACAGTTAGTTTACTATGGGAAATGTTCTTCGTTGACTATCTGTTTACAGTGCAACAACTATGCGCTATGTTTTGTACATGTTCTTTTGACGGATACTCTTTTCACTGTAACAACGTAATTATTCCTGAGAAACTAAGATGTGCTGACATCCTCCTATTAAATGAACATGAACTAAGTTTCTTAAATGTGTTTTTTGCCTTCTATTGCCTGGAGCAGTGCTGCGTTTGTAAATTCTCCTCAGTTCCTTTTTGCTGTGTTAGGGAACTGAAATGTTAGAGGAAACACAAAATCTATGCTTAGAAGAAGAAGAAGAAGAAGCTGGAATTCAATTTGGGTTTAAAAAGGAAATGTTCTTAGCATACAGTCTTTGATAGAGCTTAGAATTCTCAGTTACTTTATAGCGGGAATTTTTCTTCATAGACAATATGCTTAGAGAGCAGCAAGTACGCATTACTTTTCGAACAAGTTCTTTTGACGGATACTCTTTTCACTGTAACAACGTAATTATTAATGAGAGACTAAGATGCGCTGACAACCAACTATTACATGAACTTGAAGTAAGTTTCTTCAATGTGTTTTATGCTTTCTATTGCCGGGAGCAGTGCTGCGTTTGTAAATTCTCCTCAGTTCCAGTTTGCTGTGTTAGGGAACTGAAATGTTAGAGGAAACACAAAATCTACGCTAAGAAGAAGAAGTCCAAATTCACTTTGTGTTTACAAGGGAAATGTTCTTAGCAGACAATCTTTGAAAGAACCTAGAATCCTCTATTACTTTACAATGGGAAATGTTCTTCGTAGACAATCTGCTTAGAGAGCAACAAGTATGCGTTCGTGTTTGAACAAGGTCTTTTGACGGATACTCTTTGCACGGTAACAATGTCATTATTTCTGAGAAACTAAGATGTGCTGACATCCTCTTGTTAAATGAACATGAACCAAGTTTCATAAGTTTGTTTTATGCTTTCTATTTCCTGGAGCAGTCCTGCGTTCGTAAGTTCTCTTCCATTCTAGTTTGCTGTGTTAGGGAACTAAAATGTTACCAGAAATCTCTCTTGATACATACAAAACCTATGCTTTTGACACACAGAATCTACACTAAGAAGAAGAACTTGGCATTCACTTTAGGTTTAAAAAGGAAACGTTCTTAGTAGACAATCAGCTAAAAGAACTTTGAATTCAGACTTAGTTTTCAATGGGAAATATTCTTCGTAGACAATGTCTTTACAGTGCAACAAGTATGCGTTACTTTTTGTACACTTTCTTTTGACGGATACTCTTTTCAGTGTAATAATGTAATTATTACAGAGAAATTAAGAAGTTCTGAAACCCCTTTGTTAGGTGAACCTGAACTAAGTTTCTTAACTGTTTTTTAGGCTTTCTCTACCCTGGAGCAATGCTGAGTTTCTAAGTTATCTTCAGTTCGGGTTTGCTGTGTTCGGGACCTGAAACGTTAGGAGAAACAAACAATCTACACTAAGAAGGAGAAGGTGGAATTCACTTTGGGTTTACAAAGGAAATGTTCTTAGTAGACAATCATTGATAGAACGTAGAATTCACAGTTACTTTACAACCAGAATTGTTCTTTGTAGACACTCTTCTTTGGGAGCAACAAGTATGCATTAGTGTTTGAACAATTTCTTTTGAAGGATACTCCATTTACTGTAGTAACGTAATTATTACTGAGAAACTAATATGTGCTGCCATCCTCTTTTTAAATGAACATGACCTAAGTTTCTTAAATGGATTCAATGTTTTCTATTGCCTGGAGCACTGCTGCGTTTCTAAGTTCTCTTCAGATCTTGTTTGCTGTGTTGGGGAACAAAAATGGTATGAGAAATGTTCCTTGAGATGCACATAATCTACGTTTTTGGCACACAAAATCTACACTAAGGAGAAGTTGGAATTGGCACAGGGTTTACAAAGGAAACGTTCTTAGTAGACAATCAGCTAAAAGAACTTTGAATACACAGTAACTTTACAATGGGAAATGTTCTTCGTGGACAATCTCTTTACAGTGCAACAAGTATGCATTATTTTTTGGACACGTTCTTTGGACGGATACTCTTTTCACTGTAATAATGCAATAACTACAGAGAAACTAAGAAATGCTGAAATCCCTTTGTTAAAGGAACATGAACTAAGCTTATTAACTGTGTTTTATGCCTTGTCTAGCCTGGAGCAGTGCTGAGTTTCTGTGCTCTCTTGAGTTCCAATTTGCTGTGTGAGGGAACAGAAATGTGAGTGGAAACACAATATCTACCCTAAGAAGAAGAAGAAGTTCAAATTCACTTTGGGTTTACAAAAGATATATTCTTAGTAGACAATCATTGGTAGAACTTAAAATTCTCAGTTACTTTACAACGGGAAATGTTCTTCGTATACAATCTGCTTAGAGAGCAACAAGTATGCATTACAGTTTGAACAGGTTCTTTTGACGGATACGCTTTTCACTACAACAACATAATTACTACTGAGAAACTAAGATGTGCTGTCATCCTCTTGCTAAATGAACATGAACTACTTTTCCTATGTGTTTTATGCTTATGATCGCCAGGAGCAGTGCTCCATTTGTATGTTCTCTTCAGTTCTAGTTTGCTGTGTTAGGGAACTAAAATGGTACAGGAAATCTCCCTTGAGACACACAAAATCTACGCTTTTGACACACAAAATCTACACTAAGAAGAAGAACTTGGAATTCACTTAGGGTTTACAAAGGAAATGGTCTTTGTAGATAATCAGCTAAAAGAACTTTGAATTCACAGTTAGTTGACAATGGGAAATGTTCTTCGTAGACAATCTCTTTACCGTGCAACAAGTATACGTTACTTTTTGTAGACGTTCTTTTGACAGATACTCTTTTCACTGCAATAATGTAATTATTACAGAGAAATTAAGAAGTGCTGATATCCCTTTGTTAAATGAATATGAACTACGTTTATTAAGTATGTTTATGCTTTCTCTTGCCTTGAGCAGTGCTGAGTTTCTAACCTCTCATCACTTCCACTTTGCTGTGTTAGGGAACTGAAACGTTAGAAGAAACATAAAATCTACAGTAAGAAGAAGAGGAAGTTGGAATTCACTTTCGGTTTACAAAGGAAATGTTCTTAGTAGACAATCATTGACAGAACTTAGTATTGTCAGTTACTTTACAACGGGAATTGTTCTTCGTAGACAATCTGCTTTGAGAGCAACAAGTATGCCTTAGTGTTTCAAGAAGCTCTTTTGACGGATACTCTTCTCACTGTAACAACCTAATTATTACTGAGAAACTAAGATGTGCTGCCATCCTCTTCTTTAATGAACATGAACTAAGTTTCTTAAACGTGTTTAAGGCTTTCTATTGCCTGTAGCAGTGCTGCGTTTGTAAGTCCTCTTCAGTTCTAGTTTGCTGTGTTGGGGAACTAAAATGTTAGAAGAAATCTCCCTTGAGACTCACAAAATCTACACCAAGGAGAGGAACTTTGAATTCACTTTCGGTTTACATAGGAAATATTCTTAGTAGACAATCAGTAAAAGAACTTTGAATTCAAAGATAGTTTACAATTTGAAATGTTCTTCGTAGACAATCTGTTTACAGTGCAACAACTACGCGTTATTTTTTGTATATGTGCTTTTGATGGATACTCTTTTCCCTGTAATAATGCAATTATTACAGAGAAACTAAGAAGTACTGAAATCCCTTTTTTTAATTGACATGAACTAAGTTTATTAACTTTGTTTTATGCTTTATCTTGCCTGGAGCAGTACTGAGTTTCTAAGTTCTCTTCAGTTCTGGTTTGCTGTGTAGGGAACTGAAATGTTAGTGGAAACATAAAATCTACCCTAAGAAGAAGAAGAAGTTGAAATTCACTTTGCGTATTCAAAGGAAATGTTCCTAGTAGACAATCACTGATAGAATTTAGAATTCTCAGCTACTTTACAATGGGAAATGTTCTTCGTAGACAATCTGATTAGTGAGCATCAAGTATGCGTTACAGTTTGAACATGTTTTTTTGTCGGATACGCCCGTCACTGTAACAACGTAATTACTACTGAGAAACTAAGATGTGTTGCCATCCTCTTGTTAAGTGAACATGAACGACGTTTCTTAAGTGTTTTATGCTTACTATTGACTGGAGCAGTGCTCCGTTTGTATGTTCTCTTCAGTTCTAGTTTGCTGTGTTAGGCAACTAAAATGGTACAAGAAATTTCCCTTCAGACACACAAAATCTATGCGTTTGACACACAAAATCTACACTAAGATGAAGAACTTGGAATTCACTTAGGGTTTACAAAGGAAATGTTCTTTGTAGATAACCAGCTAAAAGATCTTTGAATTCACAGTTAGTTTACAGTGGGAAATATTCTTCGTAGACAATCTCTTTACAGTGCAACAAGTACACGTTATTTTTTGTACATGTTCTTTTGACGGATATTCTTTTCACTGTAATAATGCAATTATTACAGATAAACTTAGAAGTGGAGAAATCACTTTGTTAAATGGACATGAACTAAGTTTATTAACTGTGTTCTACACTTTTCCTTGCCTGGAGCAGTGCTTAGTTTCTAAGTTCTGTTCATTTCTGGTTTGTTGTTTTAGGGAACTGAAATGTTAGAGGAAACGCAAAACCTACCTTAAGAAGAAGAAGAAGTTGAAATTCACTTTGAGTTTACAAAGGAAATGTTCCTAGTAGACAATCATTGATAAAACTTAGAATTCTCAGTTACTTTACAATGGGAAATGTTCTTCATAGACAATGTGCTCAGAGAGCAACAAGTATGCATTACAGTTTGAACATGTTCTTTTGACGGATACGCTTTTCACTGTAATAACGTAATTACTACTGAGAAACTAAGATGTGCTGCCATCCTCTTGTTAAATGAACATGAGCTACGTTTCTTAAGTGTATTATGCTTACAATTGCCTGGAGCAGTGCTCCGTTTGTAAGTTCTCTTCAGTTCTAGTTTGCTGTGTTAGTGAAATAAAATGGTAAAAGAAATCTCCCTTGAGACACAGAAAATCTACGCTTTTGACACACAAAATCTACACTAAGAAGAAGAACTTGGATTCACTTGGGGTTTACAAAGAAAACGTTCTTAGTGGACAATCAGCTAAAAGAACTTTGAATACACAGTAAGATTACAATGGGCAATGTTCTTCGTGGACAATCTCTTTACACTGCAACAAGTATGCATTATTTTTTGTACACTATCTTTGGACGGATACTCTTTTCACTGTAATAATGCAATAACTACAGAGAAACTAAGAAATGCTGAAATCCCTTTGTTAAAGGAACATAAACTAAGAAGAAACTGAGAAGTGCTGAAATCACTTTATTAAATGGACATGAACTAAGCTTATTAACTGTGTTTTACGCTTTCTCTTGCCTGGAGCAGTACTGGGTTTCAAAGTTCTCTTCAGTTCTGGTTTGCTGTGTAGGGAACTGACTAGTTAGAGGAAACATAAAATCTACCCTAAGAAGATGAATAAGTTGAAATTCACTTTGCGTTTACAAAGGAAATGTTCCTGGTAGACAATAATTGATAGAACTTAGAATTCTCAGCTACTTTACAATTGGAAAAGTTCTTCATCGACAATCTGCTTAGAGAGCATCAAGTATTCATTACAGTTTCAACACGTTCTTTTGACGGATACGCTTTTCACTGTAACAACGTAATTACTACTGAAAAACTACGATGTGTTGCCATCCTCTTGTTAAGTGAACATGAACGACGTTTCTTAAGTGTTTTATGCTTACTATTGACTGGAGCTGTGCTCCGTTTATATGTTCTCTTCACTTCTAGTTTGCTGTGTTAGGGAACTAAAATGGTACTAGAAATCTCCCTTGAGACCCACAAAATCTATGCTTTTGGCACACAAAATCTACACTGAGATGAAGAACTTGGAATTCACTTAGGGTTTACAAAGAAATATCCTTAGTAGATAATCAGCTAAAAGAAGTTTGAATTCACAGTTAGTTTACAATGGGAAATATTCTTCGTAGGCATTCTCTTTACACTGCAACAAGTATGTGTTATTTTTTGTACACGTTGTTTGGATGAATACTGTTTTCACTGTAATAATGTAATTAATACAGAAAAAAAGAAGTGCTGAAATCCCTTTGTTAAATGAACATGAACTATGATTATTAACTATGTGTATGCTTTCTCTTGCCGGGAGCAGTGCTGAGTTTCAAAGTTCTCTTCAGTTCTATTTGCTGTGTTAGGGAACTGAAACATTAGAAGAAACACAAAACCTACACTAAGAAGGAGAAGTTGGAATTCACTTTGGGTTTACAACGGAAAAGTTCTTAGTAGACAATCATTGATAGAACCTAGAATTCTCTGCAATTTTACAATGGGAATTGTTCTTCATAGACAATCTGCTTGGAGAGCAACAAGTATGCGTTAGTGTTTGAACATGTTCATTTGACGGATACTCTTTGCACTGTAAGTAGATAATTACTACTGAGAAACTAAGATGTGCTGCCATCCTCTTTTCAATTGAACATGAACTAAGTTTCTTAAAAGTGTTTAATGCTTTCTATTGCCTGGAGCTGTGCTGCATTTCTAAGTTCTCTTCAGATCTTGTTTGTTGTATTAGGGTACTAAAATGGTACAAGAAATGACCCTTGAGACGCACATAATCTATGGTTTTGACCCACAAAATCTACACTAAGGAGAAGAACTTGGAATTCACTTAGGGTTTGCAAGGGAAACATTATAGTACACAATCAGCTAAAAGAACTTTGAATTCACAGTTCGTTTACAATGGGAAATGCTCTTTGTAGACAATATGTTTACAGTGCAACAAGTATGCGTTGTTTTTTGTACACGTTCTTAGGACGGATACTATTTTCACTAAAATAATGTAATTATTACAGAGAAATTAAAAACTGCCGAAACCCCGTTGTTAAATGAACATGAACCAAGCTTATTAACTGTGTTTTATGCTTTCTCTAGCCTGGAGCAGTACTGAGATTCTATGTTCCCTTCAGTTAGAATTTGCTGTGTTAGGGAACTGAAATCTTAGAGGAAACACAATATCTAACCTATGAAAAAGAAGTTCAAATTCACTTTGAGTTCACAAAGGAAATATTGTTAGTAGACAATCATTGATAGAACTTAGAATTCTCAGTTACTTTACAACGGGAAATGGTCTTCGTGGACAATGTACTTAGAGACCAACAAGGATGCGTCAGTGTTGAACAAGTTATTTGACGAATACTCTTTTCACTGTAACAACGTTATTATTCCTGAGGAACTAAGATGTTCTGACATCTCCTTCTTAAATGAACATGAACTAAGTTTCTTAAATGTGTTTTATGCTTTCTATTGCCTGGAGCAGTGCTGCAATTGTAGGTACTCTTCAGTTCTAATTTGCTGTATTAGGGAGCTTAAATGGTACAAGAAATCTCTCTTGAGACACACAAAATCTACGCTTTTGGCACAGAAATCTACACTAAGAAGAAGAACTTGGAATTCACTTTGTGTTTACAAAGGAAACGTTCTTAGTAGACAATCAGCTGAAAGGATATTGAATTCACAGTTACTTTACAATGGGAAATGTGATTCGTAGACAACCGGTTTACTGTGCAACAACTATGCGTTATTTTTGGAACATGTTCTTTTGACGGACACTTTTTACTGTAGTAATGCAATTATTACAGAGAAACTAAGAAGTGCTGAAATCCCTTTGTTAAATGAACATGAAGTATGTTTATTAACTGTGTTTACGTTTTCTCTTGCCTGGATCATGGCTGAGTTTCTAAGTTCCCTTCAGTTCTCCTTTGCTGTATTAGGGAAGGGAAATGTTTGAAAAAACACAAAATCTACACTAAGAAGAAGGAGAAGTTGGAATTCCCTTTGGGTTTACAAAGGAAATGTTCTTAGTGGACACTCTTTCATAGAACTTAGAATTCTCAGTTACTTTACCTCGGGAAAGGTTCTCCGTAGACAATCTGCTTAGAGAGCAACAAGTATATGTTAGTGTTTGAAAAAGTTCTTTTGACGGATACTCTTTTCACTGTAAAAACCTAATTATTAATGAGAATCTAAGATTGCTGACATCCTCTTGTTAAAAGAACATGAACTAAGTTTCTTAAATGTGCTTTATGCTTTCTATTGCTTGGAGCAGTGCTTCATTTGTAAGTTCTCTTCAGTTCTAGATTGCTGTGTTAGGGAACTTAAATGGTTCAAGGAATCTCTCTTGAGGTACACAAAATCTACGCTTTTGACACACAAAACCTGCACTAAGAAGAACTTGGAATTCACTTTGGGTTTACAGTGGAAACATTCTTAGTAGACATTCAGCTAAAAGAATTTTGAATTGACAGCTACGTTACAATGCGAAATGTTCTCCATAGACAATCTGTTTATACTGCAACAAGTATGCGTTATTTTTTGTACACGTTCTTCTGATGGATACTCTTTTCACTGTGGTAATGGAATTATTACAGAGAAACTAAGAAGTGCTGAAATCCCTTTGTTAAATGAACACGAACAAAGTTTATTAACTGTGTTTTACTCTTTCTCTTGCCTGGAGCAGTGCTGAGTTTCTAAGTTCTCTTCAGTTCTAGTTTCCTATGTTAGGGAACTGAAATATTAGAGGAAACACAAAATCTACGCTAAGAAGAAGAAGTTGGAATTCACTCCGGGTTTACAAAGGAAATGATCTTAGTAGACAATCTTTGGTAAAACTTAGAATCCTCAGTTACTTTACAACGGGAAATGTTCTTCGTAGACAATCAGCTTAGAGAGCAACAAGTATGCGTCAGTGTTTGAACAAGTTCTTTTGAGGGTTAATCTTTTCACTGTATCAACCTAATTATTACTGAGAAACTAAGATGTGGTGACATCCTCTTGTTAAATGAACATGAACTTAGTATCTTAAATTTGTTTTATGCTTTCTACTAAGTGGAGCAGTGCTGCGTTTGTAAGTTCTCTTCAATTCTTGTTTGCTGTGCTAGGGAAATTACATGGTACAATAAATGTCTCTTGAGCCACATGAAATCTACGCTTTTGACACACAAAATCAACACTAAGAAGAATAACTAGGAATTCACCTTGGGTTTACAAAGGAAACGTTCTTACTAGGCAATCAGCTACAAGAATTTTAAATTCACAGCTAGTTTACAATGGGAAATTTTCTTTGTAGACAATCTGTTTACAGTGCAACAAGTATGCATTATTTTTTGTACATGTTCTTTTGTTGACTACTCTTTTTACTGTAATAATGTAATTATTACAGAGAAACTAAGAAGTGCTGAAATCCCTTTGTTAAATGAACATGAAGTAAGTTTGTAACTGAGTTTATGCATTCCCTTGCCTGGAGCAGTTCTGGGTTTCTAAGTTCTCTTCAGTTCTTGTTTGCTCTGTTAGGGAACTGAAATGTTAGAGGAAAAACAAAATCTACCCTAAGAAGAAGAAGAAGTTGAAATTCACTTTGCGTTTACAAAGGAAATGTTCCTAGTAGACAATCATTGATAGAACTTAGAAATCTCACTTACTTTACAATGGGAAATGTTCTTCGTAGACAATCTGCTTAGAAAGCATCATGTATGCATTACAGTTTGAACATGTTCTTTTGACAGATATGCTTTTCACTGTTACAACGTAATTACTACTGATAAACTATGATGTGTTGCCATCCTCTTCTTAAGTGAACATGAACTACGTTTCTTAAGTGTTTTATGCTTACTATTGCCTGGAGCAGTGCTCTGTTTGTATGTTCTCTTTAGTTCTAGTTTGCAGTGTTAGGGAACTAAAATGGTAGAAGAAACCTCCCTTCAGACACACAAAATCTACGTGTTTGACACACAAAATCTACAGTAAGATGAAGAACTTGGAATTCACTTAGGGTTTACAAAGGAAATGTTCTTTGTAGATAACCAGCTAAAAGAACTT
Organism: Dipus sagitta; assembly: GCA_036346955.1. NCBI lineage: Eukaryota > Metazoa > Chordata > Mammalia > Rodentia > Dipodidae > Dipus > Dipus sagitta. The sequence continues at coordinate 43,776,714 of CM070786.1, forward strand.
AGAATTCACACTTACTTCACAGTGGGAAATAATCTTCGTATACAGTCACTTTACAGTGCAACAAATACGCGTTATTTTTTGTACATGTTTTTTGACAGATACTCTTTTCAATGCAATAATGTAATTATTACAGAGAAACTAAGACGTGCTGAAATCCCTTTGTTGAATGAACATGAACTATGTTTATTAACTGCGTTTTCGCTTTCTCTTGCCTTGGGCAGTGCTGAATTTCTAAGTTCTCTTCACTTCTAGTTTACTGTGTCAGGGAACTGAAACATTAGAAGAAACACCAAATCTACACTAAGAAGTTGAGGTTGGAATTCTCTTTGGGTTTAGAAAGGAAACGTTCTTAGTAGACAATGATTGATAGAATTTAGAATTCTCACTTACCTTACACCGGGAATTGTTCTTTGTTGACAATCTGCTTAGAGAGCAGCAAGTATGCGTTACTTTTTGCCCAACTTCTTTTGATGGATACTCTTTTCACTGTAACAACGTAATTCTTACTGAGAAACTAAAATGTGCTGCCATCCTCTTGTTAAATGAACATGAACTAAGTTTCTTAAATGTGTTTAATGCTTTCTATTGCCTGGAGCAGTGCTGCGTTTCTATGTTCCCTTCAGATATTATTTGCTGTATTAGGGAAGTAAAATGGTACAAGAAATCTCCCTTGACACACACAAAATCTACGCTTTTGGCACACAAAGTCTACACTACAAAGAAGAAATTCGAATTCACTTAGGGTTTACAAAGGAAACGTTCTTAGAAGGCAATCAGCTAAATGAACTTTGAATTCACAATTAGTTTACAATGGGAAATGTACTTCGTAGACAATCTCTTTACAGTGCCACAAGTATGCATTATTTTTTGTACACGTTCTTTGGACAGATACTCTTTTCACTGTAATAATTTAATTATCACAGAGAAATTAAGAAGTGCTGAAATCCCTTTGTTAAATGAACATGAACTAAGCTTATTAACTGTGTTTCATGCTTTCTCTAGCCCAGAGAAGTGCTGAGTTTCTATGTTCTCTTCAGTTCCAGTTTGCTGTGTTAGGGAACTGAAATGTTAGAGGAAACAGAATATCTACCCTAAGAAGAAGTTCAAATTCACATTGGGTTTACAAAGGAAATATTCTTAGTAGACAATCATTGATAGAACTTAGAATTCTCAGTTTCTTTAAAACAGGAAATGTTGTTCATGGACAATCTGCTTAGAGAGCAGGAATATTCGTTACTTTTTGAACAAGTTCTTTTGATGGATAATATTTTCACAGTAACAATGTAATTATTACTGAGTAACTAAGATGTGCTTCCATCCTCTTGTTAAATGAACGTGAACTAAGATTCTTAAATGTGTTTTATGCTTTCTATTGCCTGGAGCAGCGCTGCGTTTGTAAGTTCTCTTCAGTTCTAGTTTGCTGTGTTAGGGAACTAAAATGGTACTAGAAATCTCCCTTGAGTCGCACAAAATCTACGCTTTTGGCACACAAAATCTACACTAAGATGAAGAACTTGGAATTCACTTAGGGTTTACCAAGAAATATTCTTAGTTGATAATCAGCTAAAAGAAGTTTGAATTTGCAGTTAGTTTACAATGGGAAATATTCTTCGTAGACATTCTCTTTACACTGCAACAAGTATGCGTTATTTTTTGTACACGTTGTTTTGATGAATACTGTTTTCACTGTAATAATGTAATTATTACAGAAAAAAAGAAGTGCTGAAATCCCTTTGTTAAATGATCATGAACTATGATTATTAACTTTGTGTATGCGTTCTCTTGCCTGGAGCAGTGCTGAGTTTCTACATTCTCTTCTGTTCTAGTTTGCTGTGTTAGGGAACTGAAACGTTAGAAGAAACACAAAACCTACACTAAGAAGGAGAAGTTGGAGTTCACTTTGGGTTTACAACAGAAATGTTCATAGTAGACAATCATTGATATAACTTCGAATTCTCAGCAATTTTACAATGGGCAATGTTCTTCGTAGACAATCGGCTGAGAGAGCAGGAAGTATGCTCTACTTTTTGAACAAGTTCTTTTGATGGATACTCTTTTCCCTGGAACAACGGAATTATTACTGAGAAACTAAGATGTGCTGCCATCCTCGTGGTAAATGAACATGAACTAAGTTTCTTACATGTGTTTTATGCTTTCTATTTCATGGAGTAGGGCAGAGTTTGTAAGTTCTCTTCAGTTCTACTTTGCAGTGTTTGAAAACTTAATTGGTACCAGAAATCTCTCTGGAGGCACACAAAATCTACCCCTTTGACACACAACATCTACACTAAGTAGAAGAACTTGGAATTCACCTTGGATTTACAAAGGAAACGTTCTTCGTAGACAATCAGCTAAAAGAACTTTCAATTCACAGTTAGTTTACAAAGGGAAATGTTCCTCGTAGACCATCTGTTTACAATGCAACAACTATGCTTTATGTTTTGTACAGGTTCTTTTGACGGATACTCTTTTCACTGTAATAATTCAATTATTACAGAGAAACAAGGAAGTGCTGAAATCCCTTTGTTAAATGAACATGAACTGTGTTTATTCACTATGTTTACGCTTTCTCTTGCCTGGAGCAGTGCTGAGTTTCTCACTTCTCTTCACTTCTAGTTGACTGTGTTAGGGAACTGCAACGTTGGAAGAAACACAAAATCTACACTAAGAAGGAGAAGGTGGAATTCACTTTGGGTTTACAAAGGAAATGTTCTTAGTAGACAATCATTGAGAGAACTTAGAATTCACAGTTACTTTACCACGGGAATTGTTCTTTGTAGACAATCTGCTTGTAGAGCAACGAGTATGCGTTAGTGTTTGAACAAGTTCATTTGACGGATACTCTTTTCACTGTAACTACGTAATTATTACTGGGAAACTAAGATGTGCTGCCATCCTCTTTTTAAATGAACATGAACTAAGTTTCTTAAATGTGTTTAATGCTTTCTATTGCCTGGAGCTGTGCTGCGTTTCTAAGTTCTCTTCAGATCTTGTTTGCTGTATTAGGGAACTAAAATGGTACGAGAAATGACCCTTGCGACGCACATAATCTATGGTTCTGACCCACAAAATCTCCACTAAGGAGAAGAACTTGGAATTCACTTAGGGTTTAAAGGGAAACATTCTTAGTACACAATCAGCTAAAAGAACTTTGAATTCACAGTTCGTTTACAATGGGAAATGTTCTTCGTAGACAATGTGTTTACAGTGCAACAAGTATGCATTATTTTTTGTACACGTTCTTAGGACGGATACTATTTTCACTGTAATAATGTAATTATTACAGAGAAATTAAGAAGTGCTGAAACCCCATTGTTAAATAAACATGAACCAAGCTTATTAACTGTGTTTTATGCTTTCTCTAGCCTGGAGCTGTACTGAGATTCTATGTTCTCTTCAGTTAGAATTTGCTGTGTTAGGGAACTGAAATCTTAGAGGAAACAAAATATCTAACCTATAAAAAAGAAGAAGTTCAAATTCACTTTTGGTTTACAAAATATTCTTAGTAGACAATCATTGATAGAACTTAGAATTCTCAGTTACTTTACAACGGGAAATGTTCTCCGTGGATAATGAACTTAGAGACCAACAAGGATGTGTCAGTGTTGAACAAGTTATTTGACGGATACTGTTTTCACTGTAACAGCATTATTATTCCTGAGGAACTAAGATGTTCTGATATCCTCTTGTTAAATGAACATGAACTAAGTTTCTTAAATGTGTTTTATGCTTTCTAGTGCCTGGAACAGTGCTGCGTTTGTTAGTTCTCTTCAGTTCTAGTTTGCTGTGTTAGGGAATTAAATGGTACAAGAAATATCCCTTGAGACACACAAAATCTACGCTTTTGACACACAAAATCAACACTAAGAAGAAGAACTTGGAATTCACTATCGGTTTACAAAGTAAACGTTCTCACAAGACAATCAGCTAAAAGAAATTTGAATTCACAGTTAGTTTACAGCAGGAAAGGTTCTTCGTAGACAATTTGTTTACAGTGCAACAACTACGCATTATGTTTTGTACATGTTCTTTTGATGGATACTCTTTTCACTGTAATAATGCAATTATTACAGAGAAACTAAAAAATGCTGAAATCTCTTTGTCAAATGAACATGAACTAAGTTTATTAACTGTGTTTTACGCTTTCTCTTGCTTGGAGCTGTGCTGAGTTTATACGTTCTCTTCACTTCTACTTTGCTGTGTTAGGGAACTGAAATGCTAGAGAAAACACAACATCTACACAAAGAAAAAGAATAAGTTGGATTTCACTTTTGGTTTAGAAAGGAAATGTTCTTAGTAGACAATCTTTGATAGAATTAGAATCCTCAGTTACTTTACAATGGGAAATGTTCTTCGTAGACAATCTGCTCACAGAGCAACAAGTATGCGTTAGTGTTTGAACAAGTTCTTTCGACGGATACTCTTTTCACTTTAGTAATGTAATTAGTACAGAGAAACTAAGAAGTGCTGAAACCCCTTTGTTAAATGAACATGAACTAAGTTTTTTAACGTTGTTTTAAGGTTTCTCTTGTGTGGAGCAGTCCCGAGTTTCTAAGTTCTCTTCAGTTCTATTTTGCTGTGTTAGGGAACTGAAATGTTAGAGGAAACACAAAATCTACACTAAGAAGAAGAAGTAGGTGGAATTCAGTTTGGGTTTACAAAGAAAATATTCTTAGTAGACAATCTTTCATAGAACTTTGAATCCTCAGTTACTTTACAACTGGAAATGTTCTTCGTAGACAATCTGATTAGAGAGCAACAAGTAGGCGTTAGTGTTTGAACAAGTTCTTTTGGCGGATTCTCTTTTCACTGTAACAATATAATTATTACTGAGTAACTAAGATGTGCTGACATCTCCTTGTTAAGTGAACATGAACTAAGGTTCTTAAATGTGTTTTATGCTTTCTATTGCCTGGAGCAGTGCTGCAATTGTAGGTTTTCTTCAGTTCTCATTTGCTGTGTTAGGGAGCTTAAATGGTACAAGAAATCTCTCTTGAGACACACAAAATCTACGCTTTTGGCACAGAAATCTACACTAAGAAGAAGAACTTGGAATTCACTTTGGGTTTTCAAAGGGAACGTTCTTAGTAGACAATCAGCTGAAAGGACATTGAATTCACAGTTACTTTACAATGGGAAATGTGATTCGTAGACAACCTGTTTACTGTGCAACAACTATGCGTTATTTTTGGAACATGTTCTTTTGACGGACACTTTTTACTGTAGTAATGCAATTATTACAGAGAAACTAAGAAGTGCTGAAATCCCTTTGTTAAATGAACATGAAGTATGTTTATTAACTGTGTTTACGTTTTCTCTTGCCTGGAGCATTGCTGAGTGTCTAGGTTCTCTTCAGTTCTCGTTTGCTGTGTTAGGGAAGGGAAACGTTAGAAAAAACACAAAATCTACAGTAAGAAGACGGAGAAGTTGGAATTCACTTTGGGTTTACAAAGGAAATGTTCTTAGTAGACACTCTTTCAAAAAACTTAGAATTCTCACTTACTTTACCTCGGGATAGGTTCTCCGTAGACAATCTGCTTAGAGAGCAACAAGTATATGTTAGTGTTTGAACAAGTTCTTTTGACGGATACTCTTTTCACTATAAAAACCTAATTATTAATGAGAATCTAAGATTGCTGACATCCTCTTGTTAAATGAACATGAACTAAGTTTCTTAAATGTGCTTTGTGCTTTCTATTGCCTGGAGCAGTGCTTCATTTGTAAGTTCTCTTCAGTTCTAGATTGCTGTGTTAGGGAACTTAAATGGTTCAAGGAATCTCTCTTGAGGGACACAAAATCTACGCTTTTGACACACAAAACCGACACTAAGAAGAACTTGGAATTTACTTTGGGTTTACAGTGGAAACATTCTTAGTAGACATTCAGCTAAAAGAATTTTGAATTGACACCTATGTTACAATGGGAAATGTTCTCCATAGACAATCTGTTTACACTGCAACAAGTATGCGTTATTTTTTGTACACGTTCTTCTGATGGATACTCTTTTCACTGTGGTAATGGAATTATTACAGGGAAACTAAGAAGTGCTGAAATCCCTTTGTTAAATGAACACGAACAAAGTTTATTAACTGTGTTTTACTCTTTCTCTTGCCTGGAGCAGTGCTGAGTTTCTAAGTTCTCTTCAGTTCTAGTTTCCTGTGTTAGGGAACTGAAATGTTAGAGGAAACACAAAATCTACGCTAAGAAGAAGAAGTTGGAATTGACTTTGGGTTTACAAAGGAAATGATCTTAGTAGACAATCTTTGGTAAAACTTAGAATCCTCAGTTACTTTACAACGGGAAATGTTCTTCGTAGACAATCAGCTTAGAGAGCAACATGTATGCGTCAGTGTTTGAACAAGTTCTTTTGAGGGTTAATCTTTTCACTGTAACAACCTAATTATTACTGAGAAACTAAGATGTGGTGACATCCTCTTGTTAAATGAACATGAACTTAGTATCTTAAATGTGCTTTATGCTTTCTATTAACTGGAGCAGTGCTGCATTTGTAATTTCTCTTCAGTGCTTGTTTGCTGTGCTAGGGAAATTACATGGTACAATAAGTGTCTCTTGAGGCACACGAAATCTGCGCTTTTGACACACAAAATCAACACTAAGAAGAAGAACTTGGAATTCACTTTGGGTTTACAAAGGAAACGTTCTTACTAGAAAATCAGCTAAAAGTATTTTAAATTCACAGCTAGTTTACAATGGGAAATTTTCTTTGTAGACAATCTGTTTACAGTGCTACAAGTATGCATTATTTTTTGTACATGTTCTTTTGATGCCTACTCTTTTTACTGTAATAATTTAATTATTACAGAGAAACTAAGAATTGCTGAAATTCCTTTGTTAAATGAACATGAACTAAGTTTATTAACTGAGTTTACGCATTCCCTTGCCTGGAGCAGTTCTGAGTTTCTAAGTTCTCTTCAGTTCTTGTTTGCTGTGTTAGGGAACTGAAATATTAGAGGAAACACAAAATCTACCCTAAGAAGAAGAAGAAGAAGTTGAAATTCACTTTGTGTTTACAAAGGAAATGTTCCTAGTAGACAGTCATTGATAGAACTTAGAATTCTCAGCTACTTTACAATGGGAAATGTTCTTCGTAGACAATCTACTTAGAGAGTATCAAGTATGCATTACAGTTTGAACATATTCTTTTGACGGATATGCTTTTCACTGTAACAACGTAATTCCTACTGAGAAACTAAGATGTGCTAACATCCTCTTGTGAAATGAACATGAACTACTTTTCTTAAGTGTTTTATGCTTACAATTGCCTGGAGCACTGCTCCGTTTGTAAGTTCTCTTCAGTTCTAGTTTGCTGTGTCAGGGAACTAAAATGGTACAAGACATCTCCCTTGAGATGCACAAAATCTACACCAAGATGAAGAACTTGGAATTCACTTAGGATTTACAAAGGAAATGTTCTTTGTAGATAATCTCCTAAAAGAACTTTGAATTCAAAGTTACTTTACACTGGGAAATATTCTTCGTAGACAATCTCTTTACAGTGCAACAAGTACGCCTTATTTTCTGTACACGTTCTTTTGACGGATACTCTTTTCACTGCAATAATGTAATTATTACAGAGAAACTAAGAGGTGCTTAAATCCCTTTGTTAAATGAACGTGAATTATGTTTATTAACTACGTTTAAGCTTTCTCTTGCCTGGAGCAGTGCTGAGTTTCTAAGGTCTCTTCAGTTCCAGTTTGCTGTGTGGGGGAAGTGAAATGTTAGAGGAAACTCAAATTCTACGGCAAGAAGAAGAAGTTGGAATTCACTTTGGGTTTAGAAAGGAAATGTTCTTAGTAGACAATCTTTGATAGAATCTAGAATCCTCAGTTACTTTACAATGGGAAATGTTCTTCGAAGACAATCTGCTTAGAGAGCAACAAGTAGGCGTTCGTGTTTGAACAAGTTCTTTTGATGGATACTCTTTTCACTGTAACAATGTAATTATTACTGAGAAACTAAGATGTGCTGTTATGGTCCTGTTAAATGAATATGAGCTAAGTTTCTTAAATGTCTTTTATGCTTTCTTGTGCCTGGAGCATTGCTGAGTTTGTAAGTTCTCTTCAGTTCTAGTTTGCTGTGTTAGGGAACTTAAATGGTAAAAGAAATCTCTCTTGAGGCACACAAAATCTACCCTTAGGATGCACAAAATCTACACTAAGGAGAAGACCTTGGAATTCACTTTGGGTTTACAAAGGAAACGTTCTTAGTAGATAATCAGCTAAAAGAACTTTGAATTCACAGTTAGTGTACTATTGGAAACGTTCTTCATAGACAATCTGTTTGCAGTGCAACAACACTGCACTATTTTTTGTATATATTTTTTGACGGATACTCTTTTCCCTGTAATAATTCAATTTTTACAGATAAATTAAGAAGTGCTGAAATCCCTTGGTAAAATGAATATGAATTAAGTTTATTAACTGTGTTTTACGCTTTCTCTTGCCTGGAGCAGGGCTGAGTTTCTAAGTTCTCTTTAGTTCTAGTTTGCTGTGTTAGAGAACTGAAACATTATAGGCAACACAAAATCTACCCTAACAAGAAGAAGGATCTGGAATTCACTTCAGGTTTACACTGGTAATGTTCTTAGTAGACAATCCTTGATAGGACATAGAATCCTCAGTTACTTTACAATGGGAAATGTTCTTCATAGACAATCTGCTTAGAGAGCAACAAGTATGCGTTAGTGTTTGAACAAGTTCTTTTGATGGATACTCTTTACACTGTAACAACGTAATTATTACTGAGAAACTAAGTAGTGCTGAAATCCCTTTGTGAAATGAGCATGAACTATGTTTATTAACTACATTTTTGCTTTCTATTGCCTGGAGCAGTGCTGATTTTCTAAGTTCTCTTCAGTTCTAGTTTGCTGTGTTAGGGAACTGAAACGTTAGAAGATACACCAAATCTACACTAAGAAGTTGAGATTGGAATTCACTTTGGGTTTTGAAAGGAAACATTCTTAGTAGACAATGATTGATAGAAATTAGAATTCTCAGTTACTTTACAATAGCAAATGTTCTTCGTAGACAATCTCCTTAGAGAGCAGCAAGTATGCATTACTTTTTGCACAAGTTCTTTTGACGGATACTCTTTTCTCTGTAACAACGTAATTCTTACTGAGAAACTAACATGTGCTCCCATCCTCTTGTTAAATGAACATGAACTAACTTTCTTAAATGTGTTTAATGCTTTCTATTGCCTGGAGCAGTGCTGCGTTTCTATGTTCCCTTCAGATATTGTTTCCTGTATTAGGGAAGTAAAATGGTACAAGAAATCTCCCTTGAGAAGCACAAAATCTAAGCTTTTGGCAAACAAAGTCTATACTAAGAAGAAGAAACTCGAATTCACTTTGAGTTTACAAAGGAAACGTTTTTAGTAGACAATCAGCTAGAACTTAGAATTCTCAGCAATTTTACACCATTAATAATGTTCTTCGTAGACAATCTGTTTAGACTGCAACAACTATGCGCTATTTTTTGTATAGGTTCTTTTGACGGATACTCTTTTCACTGTAATAATACAATTTTTACAGAGAAACTAAGAACTGCTGAAATCCCTTTGTTAAATGAATATGAATTAAGTTTATTAACTGGGTTTTATGCTTTCTCTTTCCTGCAGCAGGGCTGAGTTTCTAACTTCTCTTCAGTTCTAGTTTGCTGTGTTAGGGAACCGAAAAGTTATAGGCAACACAAAATCTCCACAAAGAAGTAGTAGGAGTTGGAATTTGCTTTGGGTTTACAACGGAAATGTTCTTAGTAGACAATCTTTGATCGAGCGTAGAATCCTCAGTTACTTTACAATGGGAAATGTTCTTCGTAGACAATCTGTTTACAGTGCTACAAGTATGCGTTCTTTTTGTACATGTTCTCTTGACGGATACTCTTTTCACTGTAATAATACAATTATTACAGAGAAACTAGGATATTCTGAAATCCCTATGTTACATGAACATGGACTAAGTTTATTAACTGTGTTTTATGCTTTCTCTTGCCTGTTGCTGTGCTGAGTTTCTAAGTTCATTTCACTTCTAGTTTGCTGTATCAGGGAACTGAAATGTTAGAGGAAACACAAAATCTACCCTAAGAAGAAGAGGAAGTTGAAATTCACTTTGGGTTTACAAAGGAAAAGTTCCTAGTAGACAATCGTTGATGGAACTTAGAATTCTCAGTTACCTTACAACGGGAAATGTTCTTATAGACAATCTGCTTGGAGAGCAACAAGTATACCTTAGTGTTTGAACAAGTTCTTTTGATGGATACGCTTTTCACTGTAACAACGTAATTATTACTGAGAAACTAAGATGTGCTGACATCCTCTTGTTAATTGAACATGAGCCAAGTTTCCTAAATGTGTTTTATACTTTCTAATGCCTCGAGCAGTGCTGCTTTTGAAAGTCCTCTTCAGTTCTAGTTTGCTGTGTTGGGGAACTAAAATGGTACAAGAAATGTCCCTTGAGACACACAAAATCTACGGTTTGGACACACAAAATCCACACTAAGAACTTGGAAATCACTTAGGGTTTACAAAGCAAACGTTCTTAGTAGACAATCTGCTAAAAGAACTTTAAAGTCACAGTTATTTTACAATGGGAAATGTTCTTCGTAGACAATCTCTTTACATTGCAACAAGTATCCGCTATTTTTTGTACATGTTCTTTTGTCAGATACTTTTTTCACTGCAATAATTTAATTCTTAGAGAGAAATTAAAGTGCTGAAACTCCTTTGTTAAGTGAATATGAACTAAGATTTTTTTAACTGTTTTTTTTTTAGGCTTTCTCATTCCTGAAGCAGTGCAGAGTTTCGCTTCAGTTCTAGTTTGCTGTGTTAGGGAACTGAAAGGTTAGAGGAAACAAAATCTACCCTCAGAAGAAGATGTTGGAATTCACTTTGGGTTTAGAAAGGAAAGATTCTTAGTAGACAATGATTGATAGAACTTAGAGTTCTCAGTTACTTTACAATGGGAAATGTTCTTTGTAGACAATCTGCTTAGAGAGCAGCAAGTATGCGTTAGCTTTTGAACAAGTTCTTTTGAGGGATACTCTTTTCACTGTAACTACGTAATTATTACTGAGAAACTAAGATGTGCTGTCATCCTCTCGTTAAATGAACATGAACTAAGTTTCTTAATTGTGTTTTATGCTTTCGATTGCCTGTAGCAGTGCTGCGTTTGTACGTTCTCTTCAGTTCTAGTTTGCTGTGCTAGGGAACATAAATGGTACAAGAAATCTCCCTTGAGAAACACAAAATCTATGCTTTTGGCACACAATCTACACTAAGAGGGAGAACTTTGAATTCACTTAGGGTTTACAAAGGAAACGTTCTTAGTACACAATCAGCTAAAAGAACTTTGAATTTACAGTTAGTTTACAATGCGAAATGTCCGTTGTAGACAACCTTTTTACACTGGTACAAGTATGCGTTATTTTTTGTTCATGTTCTCTTGATGGATACCCTTTTTACTGTAACAATGCAATTATTACAGAGAAACTAAGATATTCTGAAATCCCTATGTTAAATGAACATGAACTAAGTTTATTAACTGTGTTTTATGCTTTCTCTAGCCTAGAGCTGTGCGGAGTTTCCAAGTTCATTTCAGTTCTGGTTTGCTGTGTCAGGGGTCTGAAATTTTAGAGGAAAAACAAAATCTACCCTAAAAAGAACAGGAAGTTGATATTCACTTTGAGTTTAAAAAGGAAAAGTTCCTAGTAGACAATCATTGATAGAACTTAGAATTCTCAGTTACTTTACAACGGGAATTGTTCTTCGTAGACATATTCTTGGAGACCAACAAGTATGCCTTAGTGTTTGAACAAGTTCTTTTGACGGATACTCTTTTCACTGTAACAACGTAATTATTACTGAGAAACTAAGACGTGTTGCCATCCTCTTGTTAAATGAACATGAATTAAGTTTCTTAAATGTGTTTTATACCTTCTATTGCATGGAGCAGTGCTGCATTTGTAAGTTCTCTTCAGTTCTAGTTTGCTGTGTTAGGGAACTTAAATGGTACAAGGAATCTCCCTTGAGACACACAAAATCTACGGTTTTGACATGCAAAATCTCCACTAAGAAGAAGATCTTGGAATTCACTTTTGGTTTACAAATAAACGTTCTTAATAGACAATCAGGTAATAGAACTTTGAATTCACAAGTAGTTTACAATGGGAAATGTTCTTGGTGGACAATCTCTTTACAGTGCAACAACGATGCGTTATTTTTTGTACACGTTCTTTTGATGGATACTGTTTTCACTGTAATAAGGTAATTATCACAGAGAAACTAAGTAGTGCTGAAATCTCTTTGTTCATTGAACATGAACTATGTTTATTAACTCTGTTTTTGCTTTCTCTGGTGTGGAGCAATGCTGAGTTTCTAAGTTCTCTTCAATTCTAGTTTGCTGTGTTAGGAAACTAAAATGTTACAAGAAACACAAAACCTACCCTAAGAAGAAAGAGAAGTTGGAATTCACTTTGGGTTTGCAAAGGAAGTGCTCCTAGTAGAAAATCTTTGATAGAACTTCCAATTCTCAGTTACTTTACAACGGGAATTGTCCTTCGTAGACAATCTGCTCAGAGAGTAACAAATATGAGTTAGTGTTTGAACAAGTTATTTTGACGGATATTCTTTTCACTGTAACAACATAATTATTATTGAGAAACTAAGATGTGCTGTTATCGTCTTGTTAAATGAACATGAACTAAGTTTCTTAAATGTTTTTTACGCTTTCTACTGCCTGGAGCAGTGCTGCGTTTCTACGTTCTCTTCAGTTCTAGTTTGCTGAATTAGGGAACTTAAATGGTACAAGAAATCTCTCTTCAGGCACACAAAATCTACCCTTTGGATGCACAAAATCTACACTAAGAAGAAGACCTTGGAATTCATTATGGGTTTATGAAGGAAACGTTCTTAGTAGACAATCAGCTAAAACAACTTTGAATTCACAGTTAGTTTACTATGGGAAATGTTCTTCGTAGACAATCTGTTTAGAGTGCAACAACTATGCGCTATTTTTTGTACATGTTCTATGACGGATACTCTTTTCACTGTAATAATGCAATTATTATAGAGAAACTATGACGTGCTGAAATCCCTTTGTTAAATGAATATGAACTAAGTTTATTAACTGTGTTTTATGCTTTCTCTTTCCTGGAGCAGGGCTGAATTTCTAATGTGTCTTCAGTTTTAGTTTGCTGTGATAGGGAACTGAAATATTATATGAAACACAAAATCTACACTAAGAAGAAGAAGAAGTTGGAATTCACTTTGTGTTTTCAAAGGAAATGTTCTTAGTAGACAATCTTTCATAGGACTTATAATCCTCACCTACTTTACAATGGGGCATGTTCTTCATAGACATTCTGCTTAGATAGCAGCAAGTATGCGTTAGTGTTTGAAGAAGTTCTTTTGACGGATATTCTTTTCACTGTAACAACGTAATTGTTTCTGAGAAACTAAGATGTGCAGACATCCTCATGTTAAATGAACATGAACAAAGTATCTGAAATGTTTTTTGTGCTTTCTATTTCCTGGAGCAGTGTTGCGTTTGTAAGCTCTCTTCACCTCTAGTGTCCTGTGTTGGGGAACTAAAATGGAACAAGAAATCTCTCTTCAGGCACATAAAATCTACCCTTTCGACGCAAAAAATCTACACTAAGAAGAAGAACTTGGAATTCACTTAGGGTTCAGAAAGGAAACGTTCTTAGTAGACAATCAGCTAAAAGAAATTTGAATTCACAGTTAGTTTACAATGGGAAAAGGTCTTCGTAGACAAACTGTTTACAGTGCAACAATGATGCGTTATTTTTTGTACACGTTCTTATGACACATACTGTTTTCACTGTAATAAGGTAATTATTACAGAGAAATTAAGAAGTGCTGAAATCCCTTTGTTAAATGAACATGAACTATGTTTATTTCCTCTGTTTTTGTTTTCTCTTGAATGGAGCAGTGCTGAGTTTCTAACTTGTCTTCAGTTCTAGTTTGCTGAGTTAGTGAACTGAAATGTTAGAAGAAACACAAAATCTACCCTAAGAAGAAGGAGAAGTTGGAATTCACTTTGGGTTTACAAAGGAAATGTTCTGAGTAGAAAGTCTTCGATAGAACTTAGAATTCTCAGTTACTTTACAACGGGAATTGTTCTTCATAGACATTCTGCTCAGAGGGTAACAGGTATGCATTGGTGTTTGAACAAGTTCTTTTGACAGATATTCTTTTCACTGTAACAACGTAATTATTACTGAGAAACTAAGATGTGCTGTTATCGTCTTGTTAAATGAACATGAACTAAGTTTAAATGTGTTTTATGCTTTCTAGTGACTGGAGCAGTGCTGCGTTTGTAAGTTCCCTTCAGTTCTACTTTGCTGTGTTGGAAAACTAAAATGGTACAAGAAATCTCTCTGCAGGCACACAAAATATACCCTTTGGACGCAAAAAAAATCTACACTAAGAAGAAGACCTTAGAATTCACTTTGGGCTTACAAAGGAAACGTTCTTAATAGACAATCAATTAAAAGAACTTTGAATTCACAGTTAGTTTACTATGGGAAATGTATTTCGTAGACAATATGTACAGTGAAACAACTATGCGCTATTTTTTGTACATGTTCTTTGACGGATACTCTTTTCACTGTAATAATGCAATTATTACAGAGAAACTAAGAAGTGCTGAAATTCCTTTGTTAAATGAATATGAATTAAGTTTATTAACTGCGTTTTATGCTTTCTCTTTCCTGCAGCAGGGCTGAGTTTCGAACTTCTCTTCAGTTCTAGTTTGCTGTGTTAGGGAAACAAAAATTTAGAAGAAACACAAAATCTCCACAAAGACAAAGAAGGACTTATAATTTACTTTGGGTTTACAAAGGAAATGTTCTTAGTTGACAATCTTTGATCGAACTTAGAATCCTCAGTTACTTTACAATGGGAATTGTTCTTCGTAGACAATCTGCTTAGAGAGTAACAGGTATGCATTAGTGTTTGAACAAGTTCTTTTGACGGATGCTTTTTACTGTAGTAATGTAATTATTACAGAGAAACTAAGAAGTGCTGAAATTCCTTTGTTAAATGAACATGAACTATGTTTATTAACTATGTTTACGCTTTCTCTTGCCTGGAGCAGTGCTGATTTTCTAAGTTCTCTTCAGTTCTAGTTTGCTGTGTTAGGGAATGGAAACGTTAGAAGAAACACAAAATCTACCCTAAGAGTAAGGAGAGGATGGATTTCACTTTGGGTTTGCAAAGAAAATGTTCTTAGTAGACAATCTTTGATAGAACTTAGAATACTCAATTACTTTGCAATAGTAAATATTCTTCCTAGACAATCTGTTTACACTGCAACAACTATGCGTTATATTTTGTACATGTTAATTGACGAATAGTCTTTTCACTGTAATAATGCAATTCTTAAGTGAAAATAAGAAGTGCTGAAATCCCTTTGTTAAATGAACATGATCTAAGTTTATTAACTGTGTTTTACGTTTTCTCTTGTCTGGAGCAGTGCTGCGTTTCTATTTTCTGTTCAGTGCTAGATTGCTGTGTTAGGGAATTTAAATGGTACAAGAAATCTCTTTTGAGGCAGACAAAATCTACGCATTTGATACATAAATTCTACCCTAAGAAAAAGAACTTGGAATTCACCTTGGGTTTACAAAGAAATGTTCTTTGTAGAGAATCAGCGAAAAGAACTTTGAACTCACAGTTAGTTTACAATGGGAAATGATCTTCGTAGACAATCTGTTTACACTGCACAAACTATGTGCTATTTTTTCAACACGTTCTTTTGACGGACACTATTTTCACTGTAGTAATATAATTATTACAGGGAAACTAAGAAGTGCTGAAACCCCTTTGTTAAATGAACATGAACTAAGTTTATTAACTGTGTTTACATTTTATCTTGCCTGGAGCTTTGCTGAGTTTCTAAGTTCTCTTCAGTTCTCATTTGCTGTGTTAGGGAAGGCAAATGTTAGAAAAAACACAAAATCTACACTAAGAAGAAGGAGAAGTTGGAATTCACTTTGGTTTTCACAAAGGAAATGGTCTTAGTAGACGCTCTTTCATAGAAGTTAGAATTCTCTGTTACTTTTCCTCGGGAAATGTTCTCCGTAGACAATCTACTTAGAGGGCAACAAGTATATATTATTGTTTGAACAAGTTCTTTTGACGGATACTCTTTTCACTGTAAAAACCTAATTATTAATGAGGATCTAAGAATGCTGACAACCTCTTGTTAAATGAACATGAACTAAGTTTCTTAAATGTGCTTTATGCTTTCTATTGCCTGGAGCAGTGCTTCATTTGTAAGTTCTCTTCAGTTCTAGATTGCTGTGTTAGGGAACTTAAATGGTTCAAGGAATCTCTCTTGAGGGACACAAAATCTACGCTTTTGACACACAAAACCAGCACTAAGAAGAACTTGGAATTCACTTTGGGTTTACAATGGAAACATTCGTAGTAGACATTCAGCTAAAAGAATTTTGAATTGACAGCTACTTTACACTGGGAAATGTTCTCCATAGACAATCTGTTTTCACTGCAAAAAATATGTGTTATTTTCTGTACACATTCTTCTGATGGATACTCTTTTCACTGTGGTAATGGAACTATTACAGAGAAACTAAGAAGTGCTAAAACCCCTTTGTTAAATGAACACGAACAAAGTTTATTAACTGTGTTTTACTCTTTCTCTTGCCTGGAGCAGTGCTGAGTTTCTAAGATCTCTTCAGTTCTAGTTTCCTGTGTTAGGGATCTGAAATGTTAGAGGAAACACAAAATATACACAAAGAAGAAGAAGAAGTCGGAATTCACTTTGGATTTACAAAGGAAATGATCTTAGTAGATAATCCTTGGTAGAACTTAGAATGCTCAGTTACTTTACAACGAGAAATGTTCTTTGTAGACAATCAGCTTAGAGAGCAACATGTATGCGTCAGTGTTTGAACAAGTTCTTTTGAGGGATAATCTTTTCACTGTAACAACCTAATTATTACTGAGAAACTAAGCTGTGGTGACATCCTTTTGTTAAATGAACATGAACTTAGTATCTTAAATTTGTTTTATGCTTTCTATTAACTGGAGCAGTGCTGCGTTTGTAAGTTCTCTTCAGTTCTAGTTTGCTGTGCTAGCGAACTTACATGGTACAATAAATGTCTCTTCAGGCACACGAAATCTACGCTTTTGACACACAAAATCAACACTAAGAAGAAGAACTTGGAATT
This sequence comes from Dipus sagitta, assembly GCA_036346955.1. Classification (NCBI taxonomy): domain Eukaryota; kingdom Metazoa; phylum Chordata; class Mammalia; order Rodentia; family Dipodidae; genus Dipus; species Dipus sagitta. Next base: position 43,793,948 of record CM070786.1, read on the forward strand.
CACTTTGGGTTTACAAAGGAACCGTTCTTACTAGACAATCAGCTAAAAGAATTTTAAATTCACAGCTAGTTTACAATGGGAAATTTTCTTTGTAGACAATCTGTTTACAGTGCAACAACTATGCATTATTTTCTGTACACGTTCTTTTGACAGATACTCTATTCACTGCAATAATGTAATTATTACAGAGAAGTTAAGAAGTGAGGAAATCCCTATGTTAAATGAACATGAACTATGTTTATTAACTATGTTTACCCTTTCTCTTGTCCTGAGCAGTGCTGAATTTCCAACTTCTCATCACTTCCAGTTTGCTGTGTTAGGCTACTGAAACTTTAGAAGAAACACAAAATCTACACTAAGAAAAAGGAGAAGTTGGAATTCACTTTGCGTTTACAAAGGAAATGCTCCTAGTAGACAAGCATTGATAGAACTTAGATTTCTCAGCTACTTTACAATGGGAAATGTTCTTCGTAGACAATCTGCTTAGAGAGCATCAAGTATGTATGACAGTTTGAACATGTTCTTTTGACGGATATGCTTTTCACTGTAACAACCTAATTACTACTGAGAAACTAAGATGTGCTGCCATCCTCTTGTTAAATGAACATGAACTACGTTTCTTAAGTGTTTTATGCTTACGATTGCCTGGAGCAGTGCTCCTTTTCTAGGTTCTCTTCAGTTCTAGTTTGCTGTTTTAGGGAACTAAAATGGTACAGGAAATCTCCTTTGAGACACACAAAATCTACACTAAGATGAAGAACTTGGAATTCACTTAGGGTTTACAAAGGAAATGTTCTTGTAGATAATCTTCTAAAAGAACTTTGAATTCACAGTTAGTTTACACTGGGAAATATTCTTCATAGACAATCTCTTTACAGTGCAACAAGTACGCCTTATTTTCTGTACACGTTCTTTTGACGGATACGCTTTTCACTGCAATAATGTATTTATTACAGAGAAACTAAGAAGTGCTTAAATCCCTTTGTTAAATGAACATGAACTATGTTTATTAACTATGTTTACGCTTTCTCTTGATTGGAGCAGTGCTAAGTGTCAAACTTCTCTGCAGTATTAGTTTGCTGTGTTAGGGGACTGAAATGTTAGAAGAAACGCAAAATGTACCCTAAGAGGAAGGGGAAGTTAGATTTCACTTTGGGTTTACAAAGAAAATGTAGACAATCTTTGATAGAACTTAGAATTCTCAATTAATTTGCAATAGGAAATTTTCTTCCTAGACAATCTCTTTACATTCCAAAAACTATGCGTTATTTTTTGTACACGTTCTTTTGACAGATACTCTTTTCACTGCAATAATGTAATTATAACAGAAAACTAAGAAGTGCTTAAATACCTTTGTTAAATGAACATGAACTATGTTTATTAACTATGTTTAAGCTTTCTCTTGCCTGGAGCAGTGCTGAGTTTCTAAGTTGTCTTCAGCTCTGGTTTGCTGTGTTAGGGAACTGAAATGTTAAAGGAAACACAAAATCTACCCTAAGTAGAAGAAGAAGTTGAAATTCACTTTGCGTTTACAAAGGAAATGTTCCTAGTAGACAATCATTGATAGAACTTAGAATTCTCAGCTGCTTTACAATGGGAAATATTCTTCATAGACAATCTGCTTAGAGAGCATCAAGTATGCATTACAGTTTGAACATGTTCTTTTGACGGATACGCTTTTCACTGTAACAACGTAATTACTACTGAGAAACTAAGATGTGCTGCCATCCTCTTGTTAAATGAACATGAACTACGTTTCTTAAGTGTTTTATGCTTATGATTGCCTGGAGCAGTGCTCCTTTTCTAGGTTCTCTTCAGTTCTAGTTTGCTGTGTTAGGGAACTAAAATGGTACAGGAAATCTCCTTTGAGACACACAAAATCTACACTAAGATGAAGAACTTGGAATACACTTAGGATTTACAAAGGAAATGTTCTTTGTAGATAACCTTCTAAAAGAACTTTGAATTCACAGTTAGTTTACACCGGGAAATATTCTTCATAGACAATCTCTTTACAGTGCAACAGGTACGCGTTATTTTGTGTACACGTTCTTTTGACGGACACTCTTTTCACTGCAATAATGTAATTATTACAGAGAAACTAAGAAGTGCTTAAATCCCTTTGTTAAATGAACATGAACTATGTTTATTAACTATGTTTACGCTTTCTCTTGCCTGGAGCAGTGCTGAGTTTCTAAGTTCTCTTGAGTTCTGGTTTGCTGTGTTGGGGAACTGAAATGAAGAGGAAACACAAAATCTACCCTAAGAAGAAGAGGAAGTTGAAATTCACCTTGTGTTTACAAAGGAAATGTTCCTAATATACAATCTTTGATAGAACTTAGAATTCTCAGTTACTTTAAAATGGGAAATGTTCTTCGTAGACAATCTACTTAGAGAGCAACAAGTATGCATTACAGTTTGAACAGGTTCTTCTGACGGATATGCTTTTCACTGTAACAACGTAATTAGTACTCAGAAACTAAGATGTGCTGTCATCCTCTTCATAAATGAACATGGACTATGTTTCGTAAGTGTTTTATGCTTACTATTGCCTTGAGCAGTGCTCCGTTTGTAAGTTCTCTACAGTTCTAGTTTGCTGTGTTAGGGAACTAAAATGGCACAAGAAATCTCCCTTGAGATACACAAAATCCATGCTTTTGACACACAAAATCTACACTAAGAAGAAGAACTTGGAATTCACTTAGGGTTTACAAAGGAAATGTTCTTTGTAGATAATCTTCTAAAAGAACTTTGAATTCACAGTCAGTTTACACTGGGAAATATTCTTCGTAGACAATCTCTTTACAGTGCAACAGGTACGCCTTATTTTCTGTACACGTTATTTTGATGGATACTCTTTACACTGCAATAATGTAATTATTACAGAGAAATTAAGAAGTGAGGAAATCCCTATGTTACGTGAACATGAACTATGTTTATTAACTATGCTTACGCTTTCTCTTGCCCTGAGCAGTGTTGTATTTCCAACTTCTCATCACTTCTAGTTTGCTGTGTTAGGGAACTGAAACGTTAGAAGAAATACAAAATCTACACTAAGAAAAAGGAGAAGTTGGAATTCACTTTGGGTTTACAAAGGAAATGTTCTTAGTAGACAATCATTGATAGAACTTAGAATTCTCAGTTACTTTGCAACGGGAATTGTTCCTTGTTGACAATCTGCTTAGATAGCAGGAAGTATGCGTTACTTTTTGAACAAGTTGTTTTGACGGATCCTCGTTTCACTGTAACAATGTAATTCTTCCTGAGAAACTAATGTGTGCTGTCATCCTCTTGTTAAATGAACATGAAATAAGTTTCTTAAATGTGTTTAATGTTTTCTATTGCCTGCAGCAGTGCTGCGATTCTAAGTTCTCTTCAGATATTGTTTGCTGTATTAGGGAACTAAAATGGTACAAAAAATCTCCCTTGAGACGCACAAAATCTACCCTTTTGGCACACATAATCTACACTAAGAAGAAGAAATTGGAATTCACTTAGGGTTTACAAAGGAAAAGTTCTTAGTAGACAATCAGCTAAAAGAACTTTGAATTCACAGTTGATTTACAATGGGAAATGTTCTTCGTAGACAATCTCTTTACAGTGCAACAAGTATGCGTTATTTTTTGTACACGTTCTTTTGACGGATACTCTTTTCACTGTAATAATGTAATTATTTCAGAGAAACTAAGTTGTGCTGCCGTCCTCTTTTTAAATGAACATGTCCTATGTTTTTTACGTGCTTTATGCTTACTATTGTCTGGAGCAGTGCTGCGTTTGTAAGTTCTCTTCAGTTCTCCTTTGCTGTGTTGTTTAACTAAATGGTCCAAGAAATCTCTCTTGAGGCAAACAAAACCTACGCTTTTGACACATGAAATCTACACTAAGAAGAAGAACTTGGAATTCACTTTGTGTTTACAAAGTAAACGATTTTAGTACACAATCAGCTAAAAGAACTTTCAATTCACAGTTAGTTTACAATGGGAAATGTTCTTGGTACACAATCTGTTTACAGTGCAACTAGTATGTGTTATTTTTTGTACATGTTCTTTTGAAGGATACTCTTTTCATTGTAATCATGTAATTATTACGGAGAAACTAAGAAGTGCTGAAATCCCTTTTTGAAATGAACATGAACTAAGTTTGTTAACTGTGTTTTACGCTTCCTCTTGCATGGAGCAGTTCTGAGTTTCTAACTTCTCTTCAGTTCTAGTTTGCTGTGTTAGGGAACTGAAATGTTCGAAGAAACACAAAATCTACCCTAAGAAGAAGAAAAAGTTGGAATTCACTTTGGGTTCACAAACAAATGTTCTTAGTAGACAATCATTGATAGAACTTAGCATCCTCACTTAACAAAGGGAAATGTTCTTCGTAGACAATCTGCTTAGAGAGCAACAAGTATTCATTAGTTTTTGAACAAGTTCTTTTGACAGATACTCTTTTCACTGTAGCAACGTAATTATTACTGAGAAACTAAGATGGGCTGCCATCCTCTTGCTAAATGAACATGAACTACGTTTCTTAAATGTGTTTTATGCTTTCTATTTCGTGGAGCAGGGCTGTGTTTGTAAGTTCTCTTCAGTTGCAGTTTGCTATGTTAGGGAACCTCAATGGTACAAGAAATCTATATTGAGACACACAAAGTCTTCACTTTTGATACACAAAATCTGCACTAAGAAGAAGAACTTGAAATTCACTTTGGGTTTACAAAGGAAACGTTCTTACTAGACAATCAGTTAAAAGAATTTTGAATTCACAGTTGGTTTACAATTGGAAATGTTCTTGGTACACAATCTGTTTACAGTGCAACTAGTATGTGTTATTTTTTGTATGTGTTCTTTTTTTTTCATTTTTATTTTATTTTTTTTTTACAGTCAGTTTGGTACCATTATTAGGCTCATCCATGACCTACCTCCTCCCCTTGGCCCCTCCTTGTTGAGGTATATGGGTCATGCATTGTGGAGTTAGCCCACAGTTATGGGTAAGCTAAATGTCTCTGCATATCATGACCCAACATGTGGTTCTGCCATTCTTTCCGCCCCCTCTTCTGCAAAATTTCCCTGAGCCATGTTGGGTCTGCTTCAGTGATGAGGTGTTGGGGGACTCTGAGGCTCTGGCTCTCTGATTTGGTAGGAGTTGATTTTTCTCTGTGATGATCTCCTTCCCCCTTGTGCTGGTATATGGTTCATCAGGAAAACAGCGCCCTTGCTTGTTTCTCCAATTTTTCTTAGTTTCAGCCAGGGCACTTTTGAGGTATGATGGGGTGGCTCTCTCCTTAGGATCTATATCTATCTGGAAAAGAGAAGCAGATTCTCCAACGTAGAGTAAGTTAGCATCAGGACAAATGAGATAAGCCTTTTTTTTATAGAGAATTTAATAGGTGTAGGCCCTCTTCTAGCCCACAATTGACGGTAGCTTGATATTGGAGAGTGTGTTTATGTTTGGATATGGTTCTGACTTGTTTCCCAGCTCCAGCTATGGGTCCCATACCAGTGAGGGGATCAGTCAGCCGAATTGAGAGCAGTTGGTTCCCCACCATGGCTGTGTGCCACGACTGCACTTGTGTGGGCATCACAACAAGTTATTTGCTGCTAAGTAGGTTAGACCATGCGTTGCTTCCACAGATATTGGTCATTTTCCCCCAGTCGCCCATGTAGCACCTTCTGGCACTAGACGCACTGACTGTCTGGGGACTGACTCTCTTCCAACTTCCTGCCATGCCATTATAATTTGCATGTCAATCACATAAGGTGTCTTCAGCAGTAGGGTCTTATGACTAGCTTATGGTGGGTCATCAAGTACTCTGACAGAAATCTGTCTGTCTTTTAGGAAAACTTGTAGGTCTCTCTGATGAAAAGCTCATTGTGGATGATAGCCCCATGCTGGTTCTGGGAGTCACAGGTCAGTGCCCACTAAGAAAATGAGTAAAAAGATAACTAATATACAAGAGTTAGCGATAAAAGAGAGAGAGAGAGGGAGAGGGGAAGTGAGGGAGGGAAGATATAGAAGATTAAGGTTAGTCTTGATCATACCCTCTCCAGTGTCTTGTGGTTCAGGTGTTCTCTGTAGGGGCCTGGTGAAGGATCAGCCATTTCGTCTGTCTTTTAGTAAGTAGAAAATTATGGTACCATTGCCGCTTGGGTCTAGATTTGTGTTTCCCACCCCTTTGATGCCCTCTCCTCCCTCCCCTTCCATCCTACTGGCTAGTCTAGGAGGTGCTTGCTGGGTATGAAAGGTATCTTGGGTAGATTCCGTTTAGGTGCTGTAGATGAGTGAGACTATGTGGCGATTTTTTTTCTGTGATTGGGGAAGTACGCTGAGAATGATCTGTTCCAGGTTCAACCATGTAAGCTTTCTCTTGCCAGGAGCAGTGCTGAGTTTCTAAGTTCTCTTCAGTTCTAGTTTGCTGTGTTAGAGAACTGAAATGTTAGAGGAATCACAAAATCTACCCTAAGAAGAACAAGAAGTTGGAATTCACTTTGGGTTTACAATGGAATTGTTCTTTCTAGACACTCATTGATAGAACTTAGAATTCTCAGTTACATTAAAATGGCAAATGTTCTTCGTACACAATCTGCTTAGAGAGCAACAAGTATCCGTTAGTTTTTGAACAAGTTGTTTTGACGGATACTCTTTTCCCTTTAACAACATAATTATTACTGAGAAACTAAGATGTGCTGCCATCCTCTTGTTAAATGAACATTAACTAAGTTTCTTAAATGTGCTTTTTGCTTTCTATTTCCTGGAGCACTGCTGCGTTTGTAAGTTATCTTCAGTTCTAGTTTACTGTGTTAGGGAACTTAAATGGTCCAAGAAATCTCTCTTGAGACACACAAATTCTACTCTTTTCACACACAAAATCAACACTAAAAAGAACTTGGAATTCACTTTGGGTACAAAGGAAGCGTTCTTACTAGACAATCAATAAAAGAATTTTGAATTCACAGATAGTTTACAATGGGAAATGTTCTTCGTAGACAATCTGTTTACAGTGCAACAAGTATGTGTTATTTTTTGTACGTGTTCTTTTGTCGGATTCTCTTTTCACTGTAATTATGTAATTATTACAGAGAAACGTAAGAAGTGCTGAAATCCCTTTGTTAAATGAACACGAATAAGAAACTCATTGTGTTAAGTACAACAAAACAAAATCGTATGTGACAAAAGCAAGAAAAATGCATATTCATTCCTAATCACACAGTCTCGGGGACTCTATGAGAGTTAACGCTGTACACTACGACTGCAATGTAAAGAATTTAACAAGAAACACATAGTATAAACTAGTGCAAACAAAGAAGGACACAGCAAATGAACCAAACGTACATGTTCATTTCCAATCACACAGTCTCTTATAAACCTTAGTAGAATTATCCCTGTAACCTAACTCTTCAATGTGAAGAAGATAACAACAAACACGATGTGTTAGCTAGTACAAAGCAAAGAAGTACACGGCAAATGAAAGAAATGTGCATATTCATTTCTAATCACACATTCTCAGGTAAACCTTATTAGAGTTAACTCTGTACACTACAGCTGCAATGTAAATAACTTAACAAGGAACACGTTGTGTTAACTAGTTCAAACCAAAGAAGTTCACGCCAAAACAAACAAACGTACATATTCAATCATAATCACACAGGCTAGCATCATCCTTACTAGAGATAGCTCCGCAAACTACAGCTGCAATGTAAAGAATTAACAAGAAACTCATTGTGTTAAGTACAACATAACAAAGTCATACACGTCAAAAGCAACAAACGAGCATATTAATTCCTAATCACACAGTCTTGGGTAACCCTTATGAGAGTTACTCTGTACACTACAGCTGCAATGTAAAGAAGTTAACAGGAAACACATCGTGTAAACTAGTACAAAGCAAAAAAGTACACGGCCATATTCATTTCTAATCACACAGTCTCTTGTAAACCTAATTAGTGTTGTCTCTGTAAACTAGAACTGCAATGTAAAGAACTTAAGAAGAAACACATTGCGTTAACTTATACAAACCAAAGAAGTTCACGCAAAATCAAACAACCGTACATATTCATTCCTAATCACACAGTCTCTTATAACCCTTATTAGAGTTATCTCTGTACACTACAACTGCAACGTAAAGAACGTAAGATACGCATTCATGCCAAACCAAACAACCGTACATATTCATTCCTAATCACACAATCTAGCGTGATCCTTACTAGAGTTAGCTCTGCAAACTACAGCTGAAATGCACAGAATAAACAACAAACATATTCTGTTAACTCATACAAAGCAAAGAATTGAACAGCAAATGAGACAAACGTACATATTCCTTTCTAATCACACAGTCTCTTGTAATCCTTATTACAGTTATCTCTGTACTCCAGAACTGCAATGTAAAGAAATGAAGAAGAAACATATTGTGTTCAGTACAAAGCAAAGATGTTCACGCTAAATGAATGAAACGTACATATTTGTTTCTAATCACACACTCTCATGTAACCCTTATTAGAATTATCTATGTAAACTAGACCTGCAATGTACAGAGCTTAAGAAGAAACACATTGCGTTAACTAGTACAAACCAAAGAAGTTCAGGCCAAATCAAACAACCATACATATTCATTCCTAATCACACAGTCTAGCACCATCCTTTCTAGAGTTAGCTCTGCAAACTACAGCTGCAATGTAAAGAATTCACAAGAAACTCATTGTGTTAAGTACAGCAAAGCAAACACGTACACGGCAAATGAAACAAACGTACATATTCATTCCTAATCACACAGTCTCAGGTAATCCTTATTAGAGTTAACTCTGTACACTACAGCTGCAGTGCCAACAAGTTAACAAGGAACACATTCTGTTAACCATTACAAAGCAAAGAACTACACTGCAAAGAAACAAACGTACATATTCATTTATAATCACACAGTATCCTGTAGTCCTTATTATAGTTATCTCTGTACACTACAACTGCAGTGTAAAGAAGTTAAGAAGAAACACATTGTGTTAACTAGTACAAAGCAAAGATGTTCACGGCCAATGATACAAACGGACATATTCATTTCTAATCACACGGTCTCTTGTAATCCTTATTAGAGTTATCTCTGTAAACTAGAACTGCAATGTAAAGAACTTAAGAAGAAGTACATTTTGTTCAGTAAAAAGTAAAGATGATCACGCCAAATGAAACAAACGTACATATTCTTTTCTAATCACACAGTCTAGCGTCATACTTACTAGGGTTAGCCATGCAAACTGTAGCTGCAATGTAAAGAATTTGCTAGAAACTCATTGTATTAAGTACAACAAAACAAACACTTCCAGCTCAGATGGCGACCGCCTAGCTGTGCTGCAAATCCCGGGGAAAGAAAGGCAAGATATTAAGGGTACATAGTGGCTTTTAAGGGAGAGAAATCTGGGAGGGTACAGAGGGGGGGAACAGGGAATTGCGGATCCCCTCACGGGTGGGTAGTCACCCCTCACCCCAAATAACTGCCGTGTTCACAGCACCGCTCCTGCCACTGCTGCTATGCCAGCGCTGCTGCCACCTGCACGCCGATTGTTCCCTGCGTGCAGAAGCTTAGACTGCTGCGCACTTTCTTCCACTCGCCCACTTACTGAGCGAGCCCTGTCCCACAGCAGGTGCCACATGAGCTCAGACTGTGTCTCTAGCATGCTCCAGCTCAGGTGCTATCCCCTTCCTGTCTGCTGCACTGCTGTGCTGTGCACACTAACGCTTCAATGTACAGAAGATAACAAGAAACAGATTGCTTTAGCTAGTACAAAGCAAAGAAGTAGACGGCAAATGAAAGAACAGTACATATTTATTCCTAATCACACACTCTAGCGTCATCCTTACTGGAGTTAGCTCTGCAAACTAGAGCTGCAATGTAAAGAATTAACGAGAAACTCCTTGTGTTAAGTACAACAAAACAAAGTCATACATGGCAAAAGAAACAAACGTACGTATTCATTTCTAATCACACATTCTCGGGTAAACCTTATTAGAGTTAACTCTGTACACTACAGCTGCAATGTAAATAACTTAACAAGAAACATGTTGTGTTAACTAGTACAAACCAAAGAAGTTCACCCCAAATCAAACAAACGTATATAATCATTCCTAATCACACAGTCTAACGTCATCCTTAGTAGAGTTAGTTCTGCAAACTACAGCTGCAATGTAAAGAATTAACAAGAAACTCACTGTGTTAAGTACAACAAAACAAAGTTGTACACGGCAAATACAACAAATGTACATATTCATTCCTAATCCTACATTCTGGGGTAATCCTTATGAGATTTAACTCTCTACACTACAGCTGCAATGCAAAGAAGTTAACAAGAAACACATTGTGTTGACCAGTACAAAGCAAAGAAGTACACGGCGAATGAAACAAACATACATGTTCATTTCTAATCACACAGTCTCTTGTAATGCTTATTAGAGTTACCTCTATAAACTAGAACTGCAATGTAAAGAACTTAAGAAGAAACACATTGTGTTAACTAGTACAAACAAAGATGTTCACGCCAAATGAAACAAACGTACACAATCATTTTTAATCACACAGTCTCCTGTAATCCTTATTAGAGTTAACTCTGTACACTACCACTGCAATGTAAAGAACTTAAGAAGATACACATTGTGTTAACTAGTACAAAAAAAGATGTTCAGGTGAAATGAAACAACAGTACCTATTCATTTCTAGACACACAGTCTCTTGTAATCCTTACTAGAGTTATCTCTGTACACTAACTCTTCAATGTAGAGAAGATAACAAGAAACACAATGTGTTAGCTAGTACAAAGCAAAGAAGTACACAGGCAAATGAAACAAAGGAACATGTTCATTTCTAATCACAGTCTCTTGTAATCCTTATTAGAGTTATCTCTGTGAACTAGAACTGCAATGTAAAGAACTTAGGAAGAAATACATTGTGTTAACTAGCACAAACAAAGATGTTCACGCGAAATGAAACCAAAGTACATATTCATTTCTAATCACACATTCTCGGGTAACACTTATTACAGTTAACTCTGTACACTACAGCTGCAATGTAAATAACTTAACAAGAAAAACGTTGTGTTAACTAGTACAAACCAAAGATGTCCAAGCCAAATCAAACAAACATACATATTCAATCCTACTGACACAGTCTAGTGTCATCCTTACTAGAGTTAGCTCACCAAACTACAGATGCAATGTAAAGAATTAACAAGAAACTCAGTGTACAAAGTACAACAATACAAAGACTTACACGGGAAATGAAACAAGCATACATATTCAGTCCTAATCACACAGTCTCGGGAAATCATTATTAGAGTTAACTCTGTACACTGTAGCTGCAATGTAAAGAAGGTAACAAGAAACACATTGCATTAACTAGTAAAAAGCAAAGAAGTACATGGCCAATGAAACAAATGTACCTATCCATATCTAATCACACAGTCTCTTGTAATCCTTATGAGAGTTATCTCTGTAAACTAGAACTGCAATGTAAAGATCTTAAGAAGAAACACGTTCAATTAACTAGTACAAACAAAGATGTTCACACCAAATGAAAGAAAGGTACAGATTCGTTTCTAATCACAGAGTCTCTTGGAACCCTTAGTAGAGTTAACTCTGTAGACTACAACTGCAGTGTAAATAACTTAACAAGAAACACATTCTGAGAACTAGTAGAAAGCAAAGAAGTACACGGCAAATGGAACAAACGTATATATTCATTTCTAATCACAGTCTCAGGTAAGCCTTATTAGAGTTAACTCTATCACTACAGGTCCAATGTAAATAACTTAACAGAAAACACATTGTGTTAACTAGTACAAACCAATGAAATTCATGCCAAATCAAACAAATGCACATATTCATTCCTAATCACACAGTCTAGCGTCATCCTTACTAGAGTTAGCTCTGTAAATTACAGCTGTAATGTAAAGAATTCACAAGAAACTCATTGTGTACAACAAAACAAAGTCGTAAATGGCAACAGCAACAAAGGTACAAATTCTTTCCTAATCACACAGTCTCGGGGAATCCTTATGAGAGTTAACTCTGTACACTACAACTGCAATGTAAAGAAGTTAACAAGAAACACATTGTGTTAACTAGTACAAACAAAGAAGGACACGGCAAATGAAAACAATGTACATATTCATTTCTAATCACACAGTCTCTTGTAAACCTTATTAGAGTTTTCTCTGTACACTAACATTTCAGTGTAAAGAAGATAACAAGAAAAACAATGGGTTAGATAGTACAAACCACAGATTACACGGCAAATGAAAGAAAGGTACATATTCATTTCTAATCACACAGTCTCGGGTAACCCTTATTACAATTAACTCTGTACAATACAGCTGCAATGTAAATAACTTCACAAGAAAATCATTGTGTTAACTAGTACAAACCAAATGAAACAAACGTACATATCCATTTTTTATCACACAGTCTCTTGTAATCCTTATTAGAGTTATCTCTGTACACTAACGCTTCAATGTAAAGAAGATAACAAGAAACACATTGTGTTAGTTGGGACAAAGCAAAGAAGTACACGGCTAATGAAACAAATGTACATATTCATTTCCAATCACATATTCTCGGGTAAACCTTATAAGAGTTAACTCTGCACACTACAGCTGCAATGTAAATAACATAACAAGAAACACGCTGTGTTAACTAGCACAAACCAAAGAAGTTCACGCCAAATCAAACAAATGTACATATTCATTCCTAATCACACATTCTGGCGTCATCCTTACTAGAGTTAGGTCTACAAACCAGAGCTGCAATGTAAAGAATTAACAAGAAACACATTGTGTTAACTAGTACAAAGCAAAGAAGTACACAGCAAATGAATGAAAGGTACATATTTGTTTCTAATCACAGAGTCTCTTGCAACTCTCATTAGAGTTATGTTGTACACTACAACTGCAAGGTAAAGAACATAAGAAGAAACATATTGTGTTAACTAGTACAAAAAAAGATGTTCACGCCAAATGAAACCAACGTACATATTCATTTCTAATCACAGTCTCCTGTAACCCTTATTAGAGTTATCTCTGTAAACTAGACCTGCAATGTAAAGAACTTAAGAAGAAACACATTGCCTTCAATAGTACAAACTGAAGAAGTTCACGCCAAATCAAACAACCGTACATAGTCATTCCTAATCACACAGTCTAGCATCATCCTTACTAGAGTTAGCTCTGAAAATGGAAGCTGCAATGTAAAGAATTTACAAGAAACTCATTGCATTAAGTACAACAAAACAAAGACGTACACGGCAACTGAAACAAACATACATATGCATTTCTAATCATACAGTCTCTTCTAATCCTCACTAGAGTTATCTCTGTGCACTAGAACTGCAAAGTAAAGAACTTAAGAAGAAACACATTGTGTTAACTAGTACAAGCAAAGATGTTCATGGCAAATGAATCAAACGTACATATTCGTTTCTAATCACACAGTCTCTTGTAACCCTTATTAAAGTTATCTCTATAAACTAGAACTGCAATGGAAAGATCTTAAGAAGGAACACCTTCAATTAACTAGCACAAACAAAGATGTTCACGCCAAATGATACAATGGTACATATTCCTTTCTAATCACAGACTCTCTTGTAACCCTTATTAGAGTTATCTCTGTACACTAAAACTGCAATGTAAAGACTTTAAGAGGAAACACATGGTGTTAACTAGTAAAAACATAGATGTTCATGCCAAATGAAACAAACGTACATATTCATTTCTAATCACACAGTCTCTTGTAATCCTTATTAGAGTTTTCTCTGTACACTAAAGGTCCAATGTAAATAAGATAACAAAACACATTGTGCTAACTAGTACAGAGCAAAGAACTACACGGCAAATGAAACAAACGTACATATTCAATTCTAATCACAGTCTCGGGTAAGCATTATTAGAGTTAACTCTGTGCACTATAGCTAAAATATAAATAACAAAAACGTATTGTGTTAACTAGTACAAATCAAAGAAGTTCACACCAAATCAAACAAACGTACATATTCATTCCAAGTCACACAGTCTAGCATCATCCTTACAAGAGTTGGCTCTGCAAACTACAGTTGCAATGTAAAGAATTAACAAGAAACTCATTGTGTTAAGAACAACAAAACAAACTCGTTCACGGCAAATGCAATAAACGTACATATTCATTCCTATCACACAGTCTCGGGCAATCCTCATGAGAGTTAACTATGTACACTACAGTTGCAATGTAAAGAAGTTAACAAGAGACACATTGTCTTAACTAGTACAAACAAAGATGTTCACGCCAAATGAAACAAAGGTACATATTCGTTTCTAATAACCGAGTCTCTTGTAAACCTTATTAGATTTAAATCTGTACACTACAGCTGCAATGTAAATAACTTAACAAGAAACACTTTGTGTTAGCTAGTACAAAGCAAAGAAGTACGCGGCAAATGAAACAAATATACATATTCTTTTCTAAACACAGTCTCATGTAACCTTATTAGAATTAACTATGTACACTACAGCTAAAATGTAAATAACATAACTAGAAACACATTGTGTTAACTAGTACAAACCAAAGAAGTTCAAGCCAAAGCAAACAAACATACATATTCATACCCATTCACACAGTCTCAGGGAATCCTTATCAGAGTTCACTCTGTACACAACAGCAGCAATATAAAGAAGTTACCAAGAAACACATTGTGTTATCCAGTACAAATGAAAGAAGTACACGGCCAATGAAACAAATGTACATATTCATTTTGTATCACACAGTCTCTTGTAATCCTTATTAGAGTTATCTCTGTACACCAGAACTGCAATGTAAAGAACTTAAGAAGAAACGTATTGTGTTAACTAGTAGAAACAAACGTGTTCACGCCAAATTAAACAAATGTACATATTCACTCCTAATCACTCAGTCCAGTGTCATCCTTACTAGAGTTAGCTCTGCAAAATACAGCTGCAATGTAAAGAATTAACAAGAAACTCATTCTGTTGAGTACAACAAAACAAAGTCACACACGACAAATGCACCAAACTTACATATTTATTCTTAATCACAAAGTCTCGGGGAATCATTATGAGAGTTAACTCTGTACACTACAGCTGCAATGTAAAGAAGTCAACAAGAAACACAATGTGTTAACTAGTACAAACAAAGAAGGAAATGGCAAATGAAACAAATGTCCATATTCATTCCTAATCACACAGTCTAGCGTCATCCTTACTAGAGTTCGGTCTGCAAACTACAGCTACAATGTAAACAATTAAAGAGACACTCATTGTGTTAAGTACAAGAAAACAAAGTCATACACGGCAAATGCAACAAACGTAGATATTCATTCCTAATCACACAGTCTCCTGTAATCCTTATTAGAGTTATCTCTGTACACTAAACTGCAATGTAAAGAACTTAAGAGGAAACACATTTTGTTTACTAGTACAAACAAATATGTTCATGCCATATGAAACAAATGTACATATTCGTTTCTAATCACAGAGTCTCTTCTAAATCTTATTAGAATTAACTCTGTACACTACAGCTGCAATGTAAATAACTTACCAAGAAACACGTTTTGTTAACTATTACAAAGCAAAGAAGTACACGGCAAATGAAACAAACGTACATATTCATTTCTAATCACAGTCTCGGGTAAACCTTATTACAGTTAACTCTGAACACTGCTGCTGCCATGTAAATAACTTAACAAGAAACACATTGTGTTAACTAGTACAAACCAAACAAGTTCATGCCAAATCGAACAAATGCACATATTCATTCCTAAACATACAGTTTCCGGTAATCTTTATTAGAGTTACCTCTTTAAACTACAGCTGCAATGCAGAGAAGTTAACAAGAAACACATTCTGTTAAGTACAACAAAACAAAGATGTACATGGCAAATGAAACAAACGTACATATTCATTCCTAATCACACAGTCATGGTAATCCTTATTAGAGTTAACTATGTATACTGCAGCTGCAATTTAAAGAAGTTAAAAAGAAACACATTGTGTTAGCTAGTACATACAAAGAAGGACACGGCAAATGAAACAAACGTACATATTCATTTCTGATCACACAGTCTCTTGTAATCCTTATTAGAGTTATCTCTGTACACTAATGCTTCAATGTAAAGCAGATAACAAGAAACATATTGTGTTAACTAGTACAAAGCAAAGAAGTACACGGCAAATGAAACAAACGTACATATTAATTTCTAATCACAGTCTCGGGTAAACCTTATTAGAGTTAACTCTGTACACTACAGCTGCAAAGTAAATAACTTAAGAAACACGTTGTCTTAACTAGTACAAACCAAAGAAGTTCATGCCAAATCAAACAAAAGTACATATTCATTCATAATCACACATTCTAGCATCAATACAAATAGAAATAACTAATAAGAAACTCATTGTGTTAAGTACAACAAAACAAAGATGTACGCGGAAAATGAAACAAACCTACATATTCATTCCTAATCACACAGTCATTGGTAATCCTTATTAGAGTTAACTTTGTAACTACATGTGCAATGTATAGATGTTAACAAGAAACACATTTTGTTAACTAGTGCAAGGGAAAGAAGTACACAGCCAATGAAACAAATGTACATATTCATTTATAATTATTCAGTCTCTTGTAATCCTTATTAGAGTTATCTCTGTACACTAGAACTGCAATGTAAAGAACTTAAGAAGAAACACATTGTGTTAACTACTACAAGCAAAGATGTTCATGGCAAAAGAAACGAACATACATATTCATGTGTAATCACAGTCTCTTGCAAGCCTTATTAGAGTTGTCTCGGTACACTACAACTGCAATGTAAAGAACTTAAGAAGAATCACATTGTGTTAACTAGTACAAACAATGATGTTCACGCCAAATGAAACAAATGTACATATTCGATTCTAATCAGAGTCTCTTGTAACCCTTTTTACAGTTAACTCTGTACACTACAGCTGCAATGTAAAGAAGTGAACTAGAAACACAGTGTGTAAACTAGTACAAAGCAAAAAGCACATAGCAAATGAAACAAACGTACATATTCATTTCTAATCACACCCTCTCTTGTAACCCTTATTAGAGTTATCTCTGTACACTAACACTTCAATATAAAGAAGATAACAAGAAACACATTGTGTTAACTAGTATAAATCAAAGATGTTCAGGCCAAAAAAAACAAAAGAACATATTCATTCTTAATCACACAGGCTAGCGTCTTCCTTACTAGAATTAGCTCTGCAAACTACAGCAGAAATGTAAAGAATTAACAAGAAACTCATTGTGCTAAGAACCACAACACAAAGGTGTACATGGCAAATGAAACAAACATACATATTCATTCCTAATCTCACAGTCTCGGGTAAACCTTATTAGAGTTAACTCTGTACAATATAGCTGCTATGTAAAGAAGTGAACTAGAAACACAGTGTGTTAATTAGATGTTCATGGCAAATGATACAAACGTATGTATTCATTTCCGATCACACAGTCTCTTGTAATCCTTATTAGAGTTATCTCTGTAAACTAGAACTGCTATATACAGAACTTAAGAAGAAGCACCTTGTGTTCAGAACAAAGCAAAGATGTTCATGCCAAATGAAACAAACGTACATATTTGTTTCTAATCACACGGTCTCTTTTGACCCTTATTAGAGTTATCTCTGTAAACTAGATGTGCAATGTAAAGAACTTAAGAAGAAACACATTGCGTTAACTAGTACAGACCAAAGAAGTTAACGCCAAATCAAACAACCATAGATATTCATTGCTAATCACACAGTCTAGCGTCATCCTTACTAGAGTTAGCTCTGCAAACTACAGCTGCAATGTAAATAATTAACAAGAAACTCATTGTGTTAAGTACAAGAAAACAAACACGTAGACGGCAAATGATACAAACGCACATATTCCTTTCTAATCACACAATCTCGGGTAATCCTTATTAGAGTTAACTCTACACTATAGCTGCAATGCAAAGAAGTTAACAAGAAACACATTCTCTTAACGAGTACAAAGCAAAGAAGTACACCGCAAAGAAACAAAAGTACATATTCATTTCTAATCACACAGTCTCCTGTAATCCATATTAGAGTTGTCTCTGCACACTACAACTGCAATGTAAAGAACTTAAGAAGAAACAGACACTAACTAGTACAAAGCAAAGATGTTCACGCCAAATGAAAAAACATACATACTCATTCCTACTCTCACAGTTTCTTTTAACCCTTATTAGATTTATCTCTGCAAACTAGAACTGCAATGTAAAGAATGTAAGAAGAAAGACATTGTGTTTAGTACAAAGCAAAGATGTTCACGCTAAATAAAACAAAAGTACATATTCGTTTCTAATCACACAGTGTATTGTAACACTTCTTAGAGTAATCTCTGTACACTACAACTGCAATGTAAAGAACATAAGAAACAAATTGTGTAAACTAGTACAAAACAAAGATGTTCACGGCAAATGATACAAACGTACATATTCATTACTAATCACACAGTGTCTTGTTTTCTTTATTCGAGTTATCTCTATAAACTATACCTGCAATGTAAAGACCTTAAGAGGAAACACATTGCATTAACTAGTACAAACCAAAGAAGTTCAAGACAAATCAAACAACCATACATATTCATTTCTAATCACACAGTCTAGTGTCATCCTTACTAGAGTTAGCTCTGAAAACTACTGCTGCAATGTAAAGAATTAACAATAAACTCATTCTGTTAAGTACAACAATACAAACACGTACACGGCAAAAGAAACAAACGTACATATTCATTCCTAATCACACAGTTTCGGGTAACCCTTATTAGCATTAACTCTGTACACTACAGCTGCAATGCAAAGAAGTTCACAAGAAACACTTTGTTAACTAGTGCAAAGCAAAGAAGTACACCGCAAATAAAATAAACTTACATATTCGTTTCTAATCACACAGTCTCCTGTAATCCTTATTACAGTTATCTCTGTACACTAACGCTTCAATGTAAAGAAGATAACAAGAAACACATTGTGTTAACTAGTAGAAACCAAAGAAGTTCAGGCCAAATCAGACAAACGAACATTTTCATTCCTAATCACACAGGCTAGTGTCATCTTTACTAGAATTAGCTTTGCAAAGTACAGCCGATTTATAAAGAATTAACAAGAAACTCATTGTTTTAAGTACAACAAAACAAACATGTACACGGCAAATGAAACAAACGTACATTTTCATTCCTAATCACAGTCTCGGGTAATCCTTATTAGAGTTAACTATGTACAGTACAGCTGCAATGCAAAGAAGTTAACAAGAAGCACATTCTGTTGACTGGTACAAAGCAAAGAAGTACACCGCAAATGAAAAACAAGTACATATTAATTTCTGTTTCCACAGTGTCTTGTTATCCTTGTTAGACTTATCTCTGTACACTAACACTTCAATGTGAAGAAGATAACAAGAAACACATTGTGTTAACTAGTAGAAACCAAAGACGTTCAGACGAAATCAAACAAACGAACATATTCATTCCTAATCACACAGTCTAGTGTCATCCTTACTAGAGTTAGCCCTGCAAACTACAGCTGCAATGTAAGGAATTAACTAGAAACTCATTGTATTAAGTCCAACAAAACAAAAACTTCCAGTGGAGATGGCGACCGCCTAGCTGTGCTGCAAATCCCGGGTATAGAAAGTCAAGATATTAAGGGTACATAGCGGCGTTTAGGGGAGAGAAATCTGGGAGGGCACAGAGGTGGGGACAGGGAATTGTGGATCCCCTCACGGGTGGGTAGTCACCCCTCACCCCAAATAACTGCCGTGTTCACAGCACCGCCCCTGCCACTGCTGCTACGCCAGCGCTGCAGCCACCGGGTGCCAATTGTTCCCTGCATTCGGAAGCTTAGACTGCTCTGCACTTTCTTCCACTTGCCCACTTACTGAGCGAGCCCAGTCCCACAGCACGTGCCAAGCAAGCTCAGACTGTGTCTCTTGCATGCTCCAGCGCAGGTGCCATCCCCTTCCTGTCTGCCACGCCAGGCCATCCACTATTGTCCTGTGGTGGGGGAGTGCAGGCTGCTTCCAGTTCCCAGCATTTACAGTGAGATTTCGGGCTGCTTCAGTACTCGGTGCCTCAGTGCCACTCCTAGCTCGAACACAGGCAGCTTTGGCACATTACTGCTTGAGAACTCAGGCAACTTTGGCGCCCCTGCCAGGCAGTAGATAGGCGGCTTTGGCAAGTGAGAACCAAAGCCCAGGCTGCTTGGCAACTGTCCCAGGCTGCATAAGATTCTCACTGTTCCTGAGCCCAGGCAGATACGCCCACCTAACTGCCCATACACTCTCATGGGCAGAACACAGTGCAAAAGAAATAACATGAAAACTCAAATGCAAGAAAATCCAGTTAGATCACCCAGTTCCACAATGAATACATCAAACCAAAACATAGAAGAACCAATAGGACCAGAATACCAAATTGAAGCTATGAGCAATGCAACCCTGACCAACCTACTGGTAGAACTTGCAGAAAAGCAACAAAGGGCCGACAATCGTGTGGATGCTGCCATCACTAAACTAGAACTAATAGATAAGAAATTGGGAGGATTAGATAAGAAATTGTAAGGATTTCAAAGAGAGTTAAGAGATTTGAGGGAGAGTGAAAAAAAAAAAAGACCTTAAAAATCAGCTGGCCATACTAAATGAAGACATAAAGAAATGCAAGGATGAACACGAAGAATCATCAAGAAAATCAGAAAATGATGTGAAAAGGGAGTTTGACAGAGGGATGGAAATTATACATAGAAAAATAATAGAAAATGCAAACTTAATTGAACAAGTCCAAAACTTGCTAGAAGCTCTCAAGAATAAAGTCAGCCAAGTGGAGGATAGAAACTCTGATCTGGATGACAAGATGGAAGAAACAGTTAGAGAGTTCAAAAATTTCAGGAAGTTCAAAAGCTCCTGTGAACAGAACATGAGGGAATTGTGGGATACACTTCAACGTCCTAATGTCAGGATCATTGGAATACCAGAAGGAGAAGAAATTCAGACCAAAGGCATGGAGAACGTATTTAACAAAATAATTGAAGAAAACTTCCCCAGTCTCTTAAAAGAAAGGCCCATCAAGATACAAGAAGCCAATAGGACTCCAAACACACTGGACCAAAGGAGAAACTCTCCAAGACATATTATCATTAAGACTCTAAACATTGACACCAAAGAGAAAATCCTAAAAGCAGCTATGGAAAAACAGCACACCACTTTCAAAGGTAACCCCATCAGAATTACTTCAGACTTCTTAATGGATACCCTGAAAGTTAGAAGGGCCTGGAATGAAACACTGCAAAATCTAAGAACCTATGGCTTCCAACCCAAACTACTCTACCCAGCAAAAGTATCCCTCATAATAGATGGTGAGAGAAATACATTCCATGACAAACTCAGCTTTACAATTATATGAACACAAAAGCAAACCTACAGAGAGTATTTCAGGAAATTCTCCACAGAGAACAAAAAAATAATCAAACACAATTGCCTACAAGAAGCAGATCACAACAACCAAACTCAGAGTAGGCACAAAAAACTTCAACGTCCATGAAAACACCAACCCACATTTACCATCCCAATATGGCAGGGATGAAATCAAATCTCACAGTCATTACCCTAAATATTAGTGGCCTTAATTCACCGATCAAGAGACACAAGCTAACAGGATGGATCAAAAAATTAGAACCCTCAATCTGTTGCCTTCAAGAAACCCACCTCACCATTAAAGACAGACATCTCCTCAGGGTGAAAGGGTGGAAAACAGTATTCCAAGCAAATGGGAATAAGAAACAAGCAGGTGTAGCTATATTAATATTGGATAAAATAGACTTCAAATGAAAAATAATCAAAAAAGACAAGGAAGGCCACTTCCTACTTATCAAGGGAATGATCCATCAAGAGGATATTACAATCATAAATCTGTATGCACCAAACACAGGGGCACCACAGTTCATAAAACAAAACCTACTTGACAATAAAACAGAAATAACCACAAACACCATCATAGCTGGGGACTTCAATACACCATTATCAGTAATAGACAGATCATCCAAACAGAAACTCAACAGGGAAGTAAGAGAGCTCAACAAAACCACAGATCACTTAGACCAAACGGACATCTACAGAACCTTCCATCCCAAATCCAAAGATTACACATTCTTAGCAGCCCATGGAACATTCTCTAAAATAGACCATATACTGGGTCACAAAGACTGCCTCCACATATTTAGGAAGATTGATATAATTCCCTGCATGTTATCAGATCACAATGCTATATTGCTAGAAATCAACAACAAAAGACCCACCAAGAATCCAAACGGCACCTGGAAACTGAACAGCACACTTTTAAACAACAAATGGATAGTGGATGAAATAAAGAATGAAATTGCAAAATTTCTGGAATTGAACAACAATGAGAACACATTGTACCAAAACTGATGGGACACAATGAAGGCGGTCCTCAGGGGAAAATTCATAGCACTCAATGCCTACATAAAAAAGACAGAAAGGTCCCAAATCAATGACCTAACCATCCACCTGAAGGCACTTGAAAAACAAGAAAAATCCATCCCAAAGAGCTCCAGAAGGGAAGAAATAATTAACATCAGAGCAGAAATCAATGAACTGGAAACGAAGGAAACAATTAAGATAATTGACAAAACAAAGAGCTGGTTCTTTGAAAAAATAAACAAGATTGACAAACCCCTGGCCAATCTGATCAAGCAAAAAAAGGAGAAGCTTCAAATTAACAAAATTCAAAAGGAAAAAGGAGAGATCACAACAGACATAAGTGAAATTGGGAGAATCATCAGGACTTATTTCAAAAACCTCTACTCCACAAAACTGGATAATGTGGAAGAGATGGATAAATTCTTGGACGCATACCATCTACCAAAGCTAAACACAGAGCAGATTAATCGCCTCAATCAACCCATCACACTCATGGAGATTGAAAAAGTAATAAAATCCTCCCAGGAAAGAAGAGTCCAGGACCAGATGGCTTCTCAGCTGAATTCTATCAAACCTTCATGGAAGAACTCAAACCAATCTTCCTCAAACTGTGCCACACAATTGGTGAACAGGGAAAGCTACCCAACTCCTTTTATGAAGCTAGCATCACCCTAATTCCAAAACCAGACAGAGATGCCACAAGAAAAGAAAACTACAGGCCTATTTCCCTGATGAATTTAGATGCAAAGATCCTGAACAAAATCCTCTCAAACTGAATCCAACAACACATCAAAAGCATTATCCACCTTGACCAAGTGGGATTCATTCCAGGAACACAGGGGTGGTTCAACATATGGAAATCTGTCAATGTAATACACCACATAATGAAGGTTAAACATAAAAACCACATGATCATTTCGATAGATGCAGAAAAGGCCTTTGACAAGATTCAACATCACTTCATATTCAAAACATTGGAGAGAATTGGCATGGTTGGTTCATACCTCAAACTAATAAAGGCAATATACGAAGCTCCTAAGGCCCAAATAATACTTAATGGAGAGAGACTGGAGGAATTCCCATTAAGATCAGGAACTGGACAGGGTTGTCCACTCTCACCTCTGCTTTTCAATATAGTACTGGAAGTCCTAGCTCAAGCAATAAGACAGGAGAAGGAAATAAAAGGGATACAATTTGGAAAGGAAGAAGTTAAGTTAGCTTTATTCGCTGATGACATGATTATATATGTAAGAGACCCGAGAGACTCCATCCCAAAACTCCTGAAGGTGATTAACTCCTATAGCAAAGTAGCAGGATACAAAATCAATGCACAAAAATCAGTAGCCTTCCTTTATGCAAATGACAAAGATACAGAGAAAGAAATAAGGGACATAGTCCCATTTTCAATTGCAACAAAAGAAATAAAATACCTTGAAATAACGTTAACCAAGGAAGTGAAAGTTCTATACAACGAAAACATTAAAACACTCAAAAAATAAATTGAGGCCGACTTGAGAAAATGGAAAGACCTCTCATGTTCCTGGATAGGCAGAATTAACATTGTGAAGATGACAATGCTACCAAAGGCAATATACAGATTTAAGGCAATTCCAATTAAAATCCCTACAGTGTTCTTCTAGGAGATAGAAAAAATGATCTCAAATTTCATATGGGAAGGCAGAAGGCCTCGCATTTCCAAACATATCCTCAGGAAAAGAAATAACTCTGGAGGCATCACCATACGTGATCTAAAGCTATATTACAAAGCCATAGTACTAAAAAGAGCATGGTACTGGCATAAAAGCAGGAGTATAGATCAATGGAATAGACTTGAGGACCCGAACTTTGGGTCAAGCAACTAAAGCTACCTGATATTCAATAAAGTCCCAAACATATAGGCTGGAAAATAGACAGCATCTTCAAGAAATGGTGCTGGACAAACTGGATAACCATATGCAGGAAACTGAAACTTGATCCACACATTTCACTATGCACTACACTCAAGTCCAAATGGATCAAAGATCTCAATATAAGACAAGAAACTCGTATACTACTGGAAGAAAATTTAGGAAGTACTTTCCATAATATAGGAATGGAAAGAGACTTCCTGAACAAAACCCCAGTAGCTCATGAACTTAAAGCATCACTCAACCAATGGGATCACATGAAGCTGAAGAGTTTCTTTACAGACAAGCAAACAATAAGCAAAGCCAATAGATCACCCACAGAATGGGAGAAAATATTTGTGGGTTATCCAACTGATAGAGGCCTAATCTCTAGAATCTACAAAGAACTCAAAAATCTAAACAGTAAGAAGTCAAACACCCCTCTCACAAAATGGGGCAAAGAGCTGAACAGGCAGTTCACAGAGGAAGAAATAGAAATGGCAAACATACACTTAAGCAAATGTTCATCATCCCTAATCATCAGAGAAATGCAAATTAAAAGAACTATGAGATTCCACCTTATCCCAATAAGGATAGGAAACATCAAAAAATCAGATAAAAATAAATGCTGGCGAGGATGTGGAGAAGTAGGAACACTCATCCACGGTTGGTGGGAATGTAGGATGGTACAACCACCTTGGAAAGCAATAAGGAGACTACTGAAAAAGCTGAGTATAGAGATACCAACAGACCCAGTTATTCCCTTACTGGGCATCTACCCTAAAACCTTCAAACCACAGGCCAGAGAGATTTGCTCAACCATGTTTATAGGGGCTCAATTTGTAATAGCTAAGTGCTGGAATCAACCCAGATGTCCATCACTAGAAGAATGGATAACTAAGATGTGGTATATCTACACAATGGAATTCTATACAGCAGTAAGAAAAAATGACACAATGAAATTTGAGGAAAAATGGTTGAACCTGGAACAGATCATTCTCAGCATACTTCCCCAATCACAGAAAAAATAAAATCGCCACATAGTCTCACTCATCTACAGCACCTAAACTGAATCTACCCAAGATACCTTACATACCGAGCAAGCACCTCCTGGACTAGACAGTAGGATGGAAGGGGAGGGAGGGGAAGGCATCAAAGTGGTGAGAAACACAAATCTAGACCCAAATGGCAATGGTACCATAATTTTCTACTTACTAAAAGACAGACCAAATGGCTGATCCTTCACCAGGCCCTTACAGAGAACACCTGAACCACAAGACACTGGAGAGGGTATGATCAAGGCTAACCTTAATCGTCTACATTTTCCCTCCCTCACTTCCCCTCTCCCTCTCTCTTTTATCTCTAAGTCTTGTATATTAGTTAACTTTTTCCTCATTTTCTTAGTGGGCACTGACATGTAACTCCCAGAACCAGCATGGGGCTATCATCCACAATGAGCTTTTGATCAGAGAGACCTACAAGGTATCCTAAAAGACAGAGAGATTTCTGTCAGAGTACTTGTTGACCCACCAAAGGCTAGTGATAAGACCCTATTGCTGAAGACACCCTACATGATTGACATGCAAATTAGAATGGCTATGGCAGGAAGTTGGAAGAGAGTCAGTCCCCAGACAGTCAGTGCGTCTAGTGCCAGAAGGTGCTACATGGGCGACTGGGGGAAAATGACCAATATCTGTGGAAGCAACGCATGGTCTAACCTACTTAGCAGCAAATAACTTGTTGTGATGCGCACACAAGTGCAGTGGTGGCACACAGCCATGGTGGGGAAAGAACTGGTCTCAATTCGGCTAACTGATCCCCTCACTGGTATGAGACACATAGATGGAGCTGGGAAACAAGTCAGAACCATATCCAAACATAAACCCACTCTACAATATCAAGCTACCATCAACTGTGGACTACAAGAGGGCCTATACCTATTAAATTCTCTATAAAAAAAGGGTTATCTCATTTGTCCTGCTGCTAACTTACTCTACGTTGGAGAATCTGCTTCTCTTTTTCAGATTGATGTAGATCCTAAGGAGAGAGCCACAACATCATACCTCAAAAGGGCCCCGGCTGAAACTAAGAAAAATTGGAGAAACAAGCATGGGCACTATTTTCCTGATGAACCAGATACCAACACAAGGGGAAGGAGATCACTACAGAGAAAAATCAACTCCTACCAAATCAGAGAGCCAGATTCTCAGAGCCCCCCAACACCTCATCACTGAAGCACACCCAACATGGCTCAGGGAAATTTTGCGGAAGATGGGCCAGAAAGAATGTCAGAGCCACATGTTGGGTCATGATATGCAGAGACATATAGCTTACCCATAACTGTGGGCTAACTCCACAATGCATGAGATGTTTACCTCACCAAGGAGGGGCCAAGAGGAGGGGGTAGGTCATGGATGAGCCTAATAATGGAACCCAACGGAAAGTAAAAAAAAAATAAAATAAAAAACAACAATGAAAAAGAAAAAACAATGTGTTTCTGGTTAACTTCTTTGCACTGCAGTTGTAGTGTACAGAGTTAACTCTAATAAGGATTACCAGAGACTGTGTGATTAGGAAAGAATATGTACGTTTGCTTCATCTGCCGTGTACGTGATTGTTTTGCTGTACTTAACACAACGAGCTTCTTGTTAATTCTTTACATTGCAACTGTAGATTGCAGAGCGCACTCTACTAAGGATGACGCTAGTCTCTGTGAGTAGGAATGAGTATGCACGGTTGTTTGATTTGGCGTGAACTTCTTTGGTTTGTACTAGTTAACGCAATGTGTTTCTTCTTAAGTTCTGTGCATTGCAGTTCCAGTTTACAGAGATAATTCTAATAAGTGTTACAAGAGACTGGGTGATTAGAAAGGAATATGTGTGTTTGTATCATTTGCCATGAACATCATTGCTTTGTATGAGATAACACAACGTGTTTCTTAAGTTCTTTACATTGCAGTTCTAATTTACAGAGATAACTCTAATAAGGGTTACAAGAGACTGTTTGATTAGAAATGAATATGAACGTTTGCTTCAATTGCATTTTACTTCTTTCCTTTGTACGAATTAAAAGAATCTGTTTCCTGTTAAATTCTTTGCATTGCAGCTGTAGTGGGCAGAGTTAACTCTAATAAGGATTACCCGAGACTGTGTGATTAGGAATGAATATGTACGTTTGTTTCACGTGCCATGTACGTGTTTGTTTTGTTGTACTTAACAGAATGAGTTTCTTGTTCATTGTTTACATTGCAGATGTAGTTTGTACAGCTACCTCTAGTGAGGATGATGCTAGACTCTGTGATTAGGAATGAATATGTACAGTGGTTTCATTTGGGGTCAACTTCTTTTGTTTGTACCAGTTAACGCAATGTGTTTCTTCTTAAGTTCTTTACATTGCTGTTCTAGTTTACAGAGATAACTCTGGTAAGGATTACCCGAGACTGTGTGATAAGGAATGAATATGTACATTTGTTTCATCTGCCGCGTATGTGTTTATTTTCTTGTAATTAACACAATGAGTCTCTTGTTAATTGTTTACATTGCAGCTGTAATTTGCACAGCTCACTCTAGTAAGGATGATGCTACTCTCTATGATTAGGAATGAATATGTACAGTTGTTTGATTTGGCGTGAAGTTCTTTGGTTTGTACTAGTTAATGCAATGTGTTTCTTCTTAAGTTCTTTACATTGCAGTTCAAGTTGACAGAGATAACTCTAATAAGGGTTACAAGAGACTGTGTGATTGGAAACGTATATGTACGTTTGTTTCATTTCCCCTGTACGTGTTTGATTTTTTTGTACTTAACACAAGGAGTGTGTTGTTTATTCTTTACATTGCAGCTGTAGTTTGCACAGCTAACTGTCATAAGCATGACGCTAGCCTGTGTGATTAAGGAGGAATATGTACTGTCGTTTGATTTGGCGTCAACTTCTTTGGTTTGTCCTAGATAACGCAATGTGTTTCTTCTTAACAATTTTACATTGCAGTTGTATTTTTCAGAGACAACTCTAATGAGGGTTACAAGAGACTGTGTGATTAGAAACGTATATGTACGTTTGTTTCATTTTGCCTGAACATCTTTTACTAAACACAATGTGCTTCTTCCTAAGTTCTTCACATTGCAGTTCCAGTTTACAGAGATTACTCTAATGAGGATTACAAAAGGCTGTGAGATTAGCAAGGAATATGTGCGTTAGTATCCTTGGCCGTGAACATCTTTGATTTCTACTGGATAACACAATGTGTTTCTTAAGTTCTTTGCATTGCAGTTTTAGTGTACAGAGATAACTCTAATGAGGGTTACAAGAGACTGTGTGATTAGAAATGAATATGAAGGTTTGCTTCATTTCTGATTCAATTGTTGTCTTTGTACGAGTTAAGAGAATGTGTTTCTTGTTAACCTATTTGCACTGCTGCTGTAGTGTGCACAGCTAACTCTAATAAGGATTACCCGAGACTGTGTGATTAGGAATGAATATGTAGCTTTGTTTCATTTGTCGTGTATGTGTTTGTTATTTTGCACTTAACACAAGGAGCTTCTTGCTTATTCTTTACATTGTAGCTGTAGTTTGCACAGCAAACTGTCGTAAGCATGACGCTAGACTCTGTGATTAAGAAGGAATATGTACAGTTGTTTGATTTGGCGTCAACATCCTTGGATGGTCCTAGTTAACGCAATGTATTTCTTCTTAACTCTTTTACATTGCAGTTGTATTTTTCAGATATAATTCTAATGAGGGTTACAAGAGACTGTGTGATTAGAAACATATATGTACGTTTGTTTCATTTGGCGTGAACATCTATGTACGAAACACAATGTGTTTCTTCTTAAGTTCTTTACATTGCAGTTCTAGTTTACAGAGATAACTCTAATAAGTGTTACAAGAGACTGTGTGATAAGAAATGAATATGTATGTTTGTTTCATTTCGCGTGAACATCTTTGGCTTGTACTTAACAAAATATGTTTCTTAAGTTCTTTACATTGCAGTTCTAGCGTACAGAGATAACTCTAATAAGGATCACAGGAGACTGTGACTAGAAATGAATATCTGTGTTTGTTTATTTATGGTGTACTACTTTGCTTTGTAGAAGTGAACAGAATGTGTTTCTTGTTAACCTCTTTGCACAGCGGCTGAAGCTTACAGAGTTAACTCTAATAAAGATTAACTGAGACTGTGTAATTAAGAATGAATATGTCGTTTGTTTCATTTGCCGTGTTCGTGTTTGTTTTGTTGTGCTTAACAAAATGAGCTTCTTGCTAATTCTTTACATTGCAGCTGTAGTTTGCACAGCAAACTCTAGTTAGGATGACGCTAGCCTCTGTGATTAGGAACGAATATGTCCGGTTGTTAGACTTCTCGTGAACTTCTTTGGTTTGCACTAGTTAACGCAATGTCTTAAGTTCTTTACATTGTGGTTCTAGTTCAGAGAGATAACTCTAATGAGGATTACCCAAGACTGTGTGATTAGGAATGAATATGTTCATTTGTTTCATCTGCCATGTACGTGGTGTTTTGTTGTACTCAACACAATGAGGTTCTTGCTAATTCTTTACATTGCAGCTGTAGTTTGCACAGCTAACCCTAATAAGGATGATGCTAGACTCTGTGATTAGTAATGAATATGTACGGTTGTTTGATTTGGCGTGAACTTCTTTGGGTTGTACTAGCTAACGCAATGTGTTTCATGTTAAGTTCTTTACATTGCAGTTCTAGTTTACAGAGATAACTCTAATAAGGGTTACAAGAGACAATGCGATTAGAAACGAATATGTACGATTGTTTCATTTGGCTTGAACATCTTTGTAGTAAACACAATGTGTTTCTTCTTAAGTTCTTCACATTGAATTTCCAGTTTATAGAGATATCTCTAATAAGGATTACAAGTGACTGTGTGATTAGAAAGGAATACGTGCATTAGTATCATGTGCTGTGAACATCTTTGCTTTTTACTAGATAACACAATGTGTTTCTTAATTCCTTCACATTGCAGTTGTAGTATACAGAGATAACTCTAATAAGGGTTACAAGAGACTGTGTGATTAGAAATGAATATGAACGTTTGCTTCATATGCGATTCACTTGTTTTCTTTGTTCGAGTTAAGAGAATGTGTTTCTTGTTAACTTCTTTGCACTGCAGCAGTAGTGTACACAGTTAACGCTACTAAGGACTACCTGAGACTGTGTGATTAGGAATGAATATGTACGATTCTTTCATCTGCCGTGTACATGTTTGTTTTGTTGTACTTAACACAATGAGTTTCCTGTTAATTTTTTACATTGTAGCTGTAGATTGCACAACTCACGCTAGTTAGGATAACGGTACTGTCTGTGATTAGGAATGAACATGTTCGATTGTTTGATTTGGCGTGAACTTCTTTGGTTTGTACTAGTTAACACAATGTGTTTCTTGTTAAGCTCTTTACATTGCAGGTCTAGTTTACAGAGATAACTCTAATAAGGGTTACAAGAGACTGTGTGATTACAAAGGAATATGTACATTTGTTTCATTTGGCGTGAACATCTTTGTACTAAACACAATGTGCTTCTTCTAAAGTTCTTTACATTGCAGATCTAGTTTACAGAGATAAATCTACTAAAGGTTACATCTTTGCTTTGTACTAGTTAACACAATTTGTTTCTTAAGTTCTTTACATTGCAGTTGTAGTCTACAGAGATAACTCTAATAAGGGTTACAAGAGACTGTGTGATTAGAAATGAATATGAACGTTTGCTTCATTTGCGATTCACTTGTCTTTGTACGAGTTAAGAGAATGTGTTTCTGGTTAACATTCTTGCACTGCTGCTGTAACGTACACAGTTAACTCTAATAAGGATTACTCGAGACTGTGTGATTAGGAATGAATATGGATGTTTGTTTCATTTGCCGTGTATGTGTTTGTTTTTTTTTGTACTTAATACAAGGAGTTTCCTGTTCATTCTTTACATTGCAGCTGTAGTTTGCACAGCTCACTGTAGTAAGCATGACGCTAGACTTTGTGATTAAGAAGGAATATGTACAGTTGTTTGATTTGGCGTCAACTTCTTTGGTTTGTTCTAGATAACGCAATGTGTTTCTTCTCAAGTTCTTTACATTGCAGTTCTAGTTTACAGAGATAACTCTAATAAGGATTACCCGAGACTGTGTGATTAGGAATGAATATGTTCGTTTGTGTCATTTGCCATGTACGTGTTTGTTTTTTTTGTACTTAACACAAGGAGTTTGTTGTTTATTCTTTACATTTCAGCTGTAGTTTGCACAACTAACTGTAGTAAGCATGACGCTATACTGTGTGATGAAGAAGGAATATATACAGTTGTTTGATGTGGCGTCAACTTCTTTGGTTTGTCCTAGATTACGCAAGATGTTTTTTCTTAACTCTTTAACATTGCAGTTGTATTTTTCAGACATAACTCTAATGAGGCTTACAAGAGACTGTGTGATTAGAAAAGTATATGTACGTTTGTTTCATTTTGCCTGAACATCTTTTACTAAACACAATGTGCTTCTTCCTGAGTCCTTCACATTGCAGTTCCAGTTTACAGAGATTACTCTAATAAGGCTTACAAGAGGCTGTGAGATTAGAAAGGAATATGTGCGTGAGTATCCTTTGCCGAGAACGTCTTTGCTTTGTACTGGATAACACAATCTGTTTCTTAAGTTCTTTACATCGCAGGTGTAGTGTACAGAGATAACTCTAATGATGGTTACAAGACTGTGTGATTAGAAATGAATATGAACGTTTGCTTCATTTGCGATTCACTTGTTGTCTTTGTACGAGTTGAGAGAATGTGTTTCTTGTTAACCTATTTGCACTGTTGCTGTAGTGTGCTCAGTTAACTCTAAAAAGGATTACCCGAGGCTGTGTGATTACAAATGAATATGTACGTTTGTTTCATTTGCCGTGTACCTGTTTGATTGTTTGTACTTAACACAAGGAGTTTGTTGTTTATTCTTTACATTGCAGCTGTGGTCTGCACAGCTAACTGTAGTAAGCATGATGCTAGACTCTGTGATTAAGAAGAAATATGTACAGTTGTTTGATTTGGCGTCAACATCTTTGGATTGTCCTAGTTAACGCAATGTGTTTCTTCTTAACTCTTTTACATTGCAGTTGTATTTTTCAGAGATAATTCTAATGAGGGTTACAAGAGACTGTGTGAATAGAAACGTATATGTACGTTTGTTTCATTTGGCGTGAAGATCTTTGTACTAAACACAATGTGTTTCATCTTAAGTTCTTAACATTGCAGTTCTAGTTTACCGAGATAACTCTAAAAAGGGTTACAAGAGACTGTGTGATAAGAAATGAATATGGATGTTTGCTTCGTTTGGCGTGAACATCTTTGGTTTGTACTTAACGAACTATGTTTCTAAAGTTCTTTACATTGCAGTTCTAGCGTACAGAGATAACTCTAATAAGGATCACAGGAGACTGTGTGACTAGAAATGAATATCAATGTTTGTTTATTTACGGTGTACTACTTTGCTTTATATGAGTGAACAGAATGTGTTTCTTGTTAACCTCTTTGCACTGCAGCTGTAGCTTACAAAGTTAACTTTAATAAAGATTACCCGAAACTGTGTGACTAGGAATGAATATGTCGTTTGTTTCATCTGCCATGTACGTGTTTGTTTTGTTGTGCTTAACAAAATGAGTTTCCTGCTAATTCTTTACATTGCAGCTGTAGTTTGCACAGCAAACTCTTGTTAGGATGACGCTAGCCTCTGTGATTAGGAATGAATATGCCCGGTTCTTAGACTTGTCGTGAACTTCTTTGGTTTGCACTAGTTAACGCAATGTGTTTCTTCTTAAGTTCTTTACATTGCAGTTCTCATTCAGAGAGATAACTCTAATGAGGATTACCCAAGACTGTGTGATTAGGAATGAATATGTTCATTTGTTTCATCTGCCATGTACGTGTTTGTTTTATTGTACTCAACACAATGAGATACTTGCTAATTCTTTACATTGCAGCTGTAGTTTGCACAGCTAACCCTAATAAGGATGACGCTAGACTCTGTGATTAGTAATGAAAATGTACGGTTGTTTGATTTGGCGTGAACTTTTTGGTTTGTACTAGATAACGCAATGTGTTTCATCTTAAGTTCTTTGCATTGCAGTTCTAGTTTACAGAGGTAACTCTAATAAGGGTTACAAGAGACTGTGCCTTTAGAAACGAATATGTACTTTTCTTTCATTTAGCTTGAACTTCATTTTAGCAAACACAATGTGTTTCTTCTTAAGTTCTTCACATTGAATTTCCAGTTTATAGAGATATCTCTAATAAGGACTACAAGTGACTGTGTGATTAGAAAGTAATATGTGCGGTAGTATCATGTGCCGTGAACATCTTTGCTTTTTACTAGATAACACAATGTGTTTCTTAAGTTCTTTACATTGCAGTTGTAGTGTACAGAGATAACTCTAATAAGGGTTACAAGAGACTATGTGATTAGAAATGAATATGAACGTTTGCTTCATATGCGATTCACTTGTTGTCTTTGTTCGAGTTAAGAGAATGTGTTTCTTGTTAACTTCTTTGCACTGCAGGAGTAGTGTACACAGTTAACTCTATTAAGGACTACCCGAGACTGTGTGATTAGGAATGAATATGTACGATTCTTTCATCTGCCGTGTACACGTTTCTTTTGTTGTACTTAACACAATGAGTTCCTTGTTAATTTTTTACATTGCCGCTGTAGTTTGCACAACTCACGCTAGTTAGGATAACGGCACTGTCTGTGATTAGGAATGAACATGTTCGATTGTTTGATTTGGAGTGAATTTCTTTGGTTTGTACCAGTTAACGCAATGTGTTTCTTTTTAAGCTCTTTACATTATAGGTCTAGTTTACAGAGATAACTCTAACAAGGGTTACAAGAGACTGTGTGATTACAAAGGAGTATGTACGTTTGTTTCATTTGGCATGAACATCTTTGTACTAAATACAATGTGCTTCTTCTAAAGTTCTTTAAATTGCAGTTCTAGTTTACAGAGGAAAGTCTAATAAAGGTTACATCTTTGATTTGTACTAGTTAACACAATGTGTTCTTTAAGTTCTTTACATTGCAGTTGTAGTCTACAGAGATAACTCTAATAAGGGTTACAAGAGACTGTGTGATAAGAAATGAATATGTATGTTTGTTTCATTTGCCGTATACATGTTTGTCTTTTTGTACTTACTACAAGGAGTTTCCTGTTCATTCTTTACATTGCAGCTGTAGTTTGCACAGCTAACTGCAGTAAGCAAGACGCTAGACTTTGTGATTTCGAAGGAATATGTACAGTTGTTTGATGTGGCGTCAACTTCTTTGGTTTGTTCTAGATAACGCAATGTGTTTCTTCTCAAGTTCTTGACGTTGCAGTTCTAGTTTACAGAGATAACTCTAATAAGGATTACCCGAGACTGTGTGATTAGGAATGAATATGTTCGTTTGTTTCATTTGCCATGTACGTGTTTGTTTTTTTGTACTTAACACAAAGAGTTTGTTGTTTATTCTTTACATTGCAGCTGTAGTTTGCACAGCTAACTGCAGTAAGCATGACGCTAGACTCTGATTAAGAAGGAATATGTACAGTTGTTTGATGTGGCATCAACTTCTTTGGTTTGTCCAGATAACGCAATGTGTTTCTTCTTTACTCTTTAATATTTCAGTTGTATTTTTCAGACATAATCTAATAGGGGTTACAAGAGACTGTGTGATTAGAAACGTATATGTACGTTTGTTTCATTTTGCGTGAACATCTTTTACTAAACACAATGTGCTTCTTCTTAAGTTCTTCACATTGCAGTTCCAGTTTACAGAGATTACTCTAATAAGGATTACAAGAGGCTGTGAGATTAGAAAGGAATATGTGCCTGAGTATCCTTTGCTGAGAACATCTTTGCTTTGTACTGGATAACACAATATGTTTCTTAAGTTGTTTACAACGCAGTTGTAGTGTACAGAGATAACTCTAATGAGGGTTACAAGAGACTGTGTGATTAGAAATGAATATGAACGTTTGCTTCATTTGTGATTCAATTGCTGTCTTTTCACGAGTTGAGAGAATGTGTTTCTTGTTAACCTATTTGCACTGCTGCTGTAGTGTGCACAGTTAACTCTAATAAGGATTACCCGAGGCTGTGTGATTAGGAATGAATATGTACGTTTGTTTCAATTGCTGTGTACGTGTTTGATTGTTTGTACTTAACACAAGGAGTTTGTTGTTTTTTCTTCACATTGCAGCTGTAGTTTGCACAGCTAACTGTCGTATGCATGACGCTAGCCTGTGTGATTAAGGAGGAATATGTACAGTCATTTGATTTGGCGTCAACTTCTTTGGTTTGTCCTAGATTACGCAAGGTGTTTCTTCTTAACTCTTTTACATTCCAGTTGTATTTTTCAGAGATAAATCTAATGAGGGTTACAAGAGACTGTGGGATTACAAACGTATATGTACGTTTGTTTCATTTTGCCTGAACATCTTTTACTAAACACAATGTGCTTCTTCCTAAGTTCTTCACATTGCAGTTCCAGTTTACAAAGATTACTCTAATAAGGATTACAATAGGCTGTGAGATTAGCAAGGAATATGTGCGTTAGTATCCTTTGCTGTGAACATCTTTGCTTTGTACTGGATAACACAATCTGTTTCTTAAGTTCTTTACATTGCAGTTTTAGTGTACAGAGATAACTCTAATGAGGGTTACAAGAGACTGTGTGATTAGAAATGAATATGAAGGTTTGCTTCATTTCTGATTCAATTGTTGTCTTTGTATGAGTTAAGAGAATGTGTTTCTTGTTAAGCTATTTGCACTGCTGCTGTAGTGTGCACAGTTAACTCTAATAAGGATTACCTGAGACGGTGTGATTAGGAATGAATATGTACGTTTGTTTCATTTGCCGTGTACGTGTTTGTTATTTTGTACTTAACACAAGGAGTATCTTGTTATTCTTCACATTGCAGCTGTAGTTTCCACAGCTGACTGTAGTAAGCATGACGCTAGACACTGTGATTAAGAAGGAATATGTACAGTTGTTTGATTTGGCGTCAACATCTTTGGATTGTCCTAGTTAACGCAATGTGTTTCTTCTTAACTCTTTTACATTGCAGTTGTATTTTTCAGCGATAAATCTAATGAGGGTTACAAGAGACTGTGTGATTAGAAACGTATATGTACGTTTGTTTCATTTGGCGTGAAGATCTTTGTACTAAACACAATGTGTTTCTTCTTAAGTTCTTTACATCGCAGTTCTAGTTTACCGAGATAAATCTAATAAGGGTTACAAGAGACCATGTGATAGGAAATGAATATGTATGTTTGTTTCGTTTGGCGTGAACATCTTTGGTTTGCACATAACAAAATATGTTTCTTATGTTCTTTACATTGCAGTTCTAGGGTACAGAGATCATTCTAATAAGGATCACAGGAGACTGTGTGACTAGAAATGAATATCTATGTTTGTTTATTTACGGTGTACTACTTTGCTTTGTAGAAGTGAACAGAATGTGTTTCTTGTTAACCTCTTTGCATTGCGGCTGTTGCTCACAGAGTTAACTCTAATAGAAGTTACCCGAGACTGTGTGATTAGGAATGAATATGTACGATTGTTTCATTTGCCGTGTACATGTTTGTTTTGTTGTACTTAACACAATGAGTTTCTTGTTAGTTCTCTACATTGCAGCTGTAGTTTGCACAGCTCACACTAGTTAGGATGACGGTGCTGTGTGTGATTAGGAATGAATATGTTCGGTTGTTTGAATTGGCGTGAACTTCCTTGGTTTGTGCTGGTTAACACAGTGTGTTTCTTCTTAAGCTCTTTACTTTGAAGGTCTAGTTTACAGAGATAACTCTAACTGGGGTTAAAGAAACTGTGTGATTACAAATGAATATGTACGCTTGTTTCTTTTGGCATGAACATCTTTGTACTAAACACAATGTGCTTCTTCTAAAGTTCTTTACATTGCAGTTCTTGTTTACAGAGACAACTCTATTAAAGCTTACATCTTTGCTTTGTAATAGTTAACACAATGTGTTTCTTAAGTTCTTTACATTTCAGTTGTAGCCTACAGAGATAACTCTAATAAGGGTTACAAGAGACTGTGTGATTAAAAATGAATAGGAACGTTTGCTTCATTTGCGATTCACTTGTTTTCTTTGTATGAGTTAAGAGAATGCGTTCCTTGTTAACCTATTTTCACTGCTGCTGTAGTGTGCACAGTTAACTCTAATAAGGATTACCAGAGATTGTGTGATTAGGAATGAATATGTACGTTTGCTTCATCTGCCGTGTACGTGTTTGTTCTGTTGTACTTAACACAATGAGGTTCTTGTTCATTCTTCACAGTGCAGCTGTAGTTTGCACAGCTAACCCTCATAGGGATGACGCTGGACTCTGTGATTAGTAATGAATATGTACGGTTGTTTCATCTGCCGTGGACGTGTTTGTTTTGTTGTACTTAACACAATGAGTTTCTTGTTAACTCTTTACATTGCAGTTGTAGTTTGCACAGTTCACTCTAGTAAGGTTGACGCTACTCTCTGTGATTAGGAATGAATATGTACGCTTGTTTGATTTGGTTTGAACTTCTTTGCTTTGTACTAGTTAACTCAATGTGTTTCTTCTTAAGCTCTTTACATTGCAAGTCTAGTTTACAGAGATAACTCTAATAAGGGTTCCAAGAGACTGGGTTATTAGAAACGAATATGTACGTTTGTTTCTTTTGGCGTGAACATCTTTGTACTTAATACAATGTGTTTCTTCTTAAGTTCTTTACATTGCAGTTCTAGTTTACAGACATAACTCTAATAAGGATTGCAAGAGACTGTGCGATTAGAAACGAATATGTCCTTTTGTTTCATTTGGCGTGAACAACTTTGCTTTGTACTAAACGCAATGTGTTTCTTCTTAAGTTCATTACATTGCAGTTCTAGAGTACACAGATAACTCTAATAAGGATTACTCGAGACTGTGTGATTAGGAATGAATATGTACCTTTGTTTCATTTGCCATGTATATGATTGTTCTGTTGTACTTAACACAATGAGGTTCCTGCTAATTCTTTACATTGTAGCTGTAGTTTGCACAGCTAACCCTCATAGGGATGATGCTAGACTCTGTGATTAGTAATGAATATGTACGGTTGTTTGATTTGGCGTGAACGTTTTTGGTTTGTACTAGTTAACACAATGTGTTTCTTCTTAAGTTCTTTACATTGCAGTTCTAGTTTACCGAGATAACTCTAATAAGGGTTACAAGAGACTATGTAATTAGAAACGAATATGTACGTTTGTTTCATTTGGCGTGAACATCTTTGTAGTAAACACAATATATTTCTTCTTAAGTTCTTCACATTGCAGTTCCAGTTTATACAGATAACTCTAATAAGGATTACAAGAGACTGTGTGATTAGAAAGGAATATGTGCGTTAGTATCATGTGCCATGAACATCTTTGTTTTTTACTAGATAACACAATGTGTGTGTTAAGTTCTTAACATTGCAGTTGTAGTGTACAGAGATAACTCTAATAAGGGTTACAAGAGACTGTGTGATTAGAAATGAATATGAACGTTTGCTTCATATGCGATTCACTTTTTGTCTTTGTTCGAGTTAAGAGAATGTGTTTTTTGTTAATTTCTTTGCACTGAAGCCATAGTGTACACAGTTAACTCTATTAAGGAATACCTGAGAGTGTGTGATTATGAAAGAATATGTACGATTTTTTCATCTGCCGTGTACATGTTTGTTTTGTTGTACTTAACACAATGAGTTTCTTGTTAATATTTTACATTTCAGCTTTTGTTTGCACAATTCACGCTAGGTAGGATAATGGTACTGTCTGTGATTAGGAATGAATATGTTCGATTGTTTGATTTGGCGTGAACTTCTTTGGTTTGTACTAGTTAACGCAACGTGTTTCTTCTTAAGCTCTTTACATTGCAGGTCTAGTTTACAGAGATAACTCTAATAAGGGTTTCAAGAGACTGTGTGATTAGAAATGAATGTGTACGTTTGTTTCATTTGGCGTGAACATCGTTGTACTAAACACAATGTGCTTCTTCCAAAGTTCTTTACATTGCAGTTCTAGTTTACAGAGATAACTCTAATAAAGGTTACATCTTTGCTTTTTACTAGTTAACACAATGTGCTTCTTAAGTTCTTTACATTGCAGTTGTAGTCTATAGAGGTAACTCTAATAAGGGTTGCAAGAGACTGTGTGGTTAGAAATGAATATGAACGTTTGCTTCATTTGCGATTCACTTGTTGTCTTTGTACGAGTTAAGAGAATGTGTTTCTTGTTACGTTTTTTGCACTGCTGCTGCAGTGTTCACAGTTAACTCTAATAAATATTACCCGAGACTGTGTGATTAGGAATGAATATGTACGTTTATTTCTTTTGCTGTGTAAGTGTCTGTTTTTTTTTGTACTTAACAGAAGGAGTTTCTTGTTTATTCTTTACATTGCAGCTGTAGTTTGCACAGTTCACTGTAGTAAGCATGACGCTAGACTCTGTGATTACGAAGGAATATGTACAGTTGTTTGATTTGGCGTCAACTTCTTTGGTTTGTCCTAGTTAACACAATTTGTTTCTTCGTAACTCTTTTACATTGCATTTGTATTTTTCAGAGATAACTCTAATAAGGTTTACAAGAGACTGTGTGATTGGAAACGAATATGTACGTTTGTTTCATTGGACATGACCATGTTTGGTTTTTACCTAAGACAATGTGTTTCTTCTTAAGTTCTTTACATTGCAGTTCCAGCGTACAGAGAAAACTGTAATAAGGATTACAGGAAACTGTGTGATTAAAAATGAATATGTACATGACTTTTGGTCAAGATGGCAGCATAGGAACCACGCCTAAGCAGCCTAGGGGAGAAAAATCCAAAGAAAACCCAGCAAAATACACACCTTTACTAAAAAGGGAGGTGTATAAGAGATTAAAACAGCAGCGGAGAAGTAGGAGAGATCCAGATCCCACACGGGCAGGCCAAAGTAACCCCCGGCAGCAGCCGCTCGGGATCTGGTAGCAGCGACTCAGGCTCCAGCAGCGGTGACTCGGGCTCTGGCAGCAGCAGCAGCAGCTCGGGCTCCGGGAGCTGCGACTCGGGCTCTGGCAATGGCGGCTCGGGCTCCGGCAGTGGAAATGGCGGTCAAAACGGTGACTCCAGCTACAAAAACAACATCAGCCACTCCAGTACTGGCCACAGCGACTTCAGTGGTGGTGAATCCAGCAGCGGAGGCTCCAGCGGCTTCAGCAGTGGCG
Source organism: Dipus sagitta (assembly GCA_036346955.1). NCBI lineage: Eukaryota > Metazoa > Chordata > Mammalia > Rodentia > Dipodidae > Dipus > Dipus sagitta. The sequence continues at coordinate 43,834,560 of CM070786.1, forward strand.
GATCCAGCAGCGGCAGCTCCAGGGGATCAGCGGGGGCAGATCCAGCTGTGGCAGCTCCAGTGGCTGATCCAGCAGCAGTGGTCCCAGCAGCAGCAGCTCCAGCGGCAGCAGTGGGGATCCAGCAGTGGCAGCTCCAGCCGCAGCAGCGGGGATCCCGCAGCAGGGGTGCTGATCTGCAGGGCCACAGTTGCCAGGCTTGGTTTGCCCCACAGGAAAAGCCAATACCCAGTTCCAGAAAGCAGAACAGTGGCCCAACGTCCCAGCCAGCAACTTGACTGAGACCAAAAGCATCGTAAGAGGTAACTGGGATTGAACCAGGGAAAGGTCTCACTTGGTCACAAGCTGACTTGGATCCCTCAACAGACCAGAAATCTTAACCTCTTTGTTGATAGAGGATCTGGTTCTTATAATGCCTAATCTTGCATAAATGCTCGGTGCTGTTCCTGACTGAATGTGTATAGGGTTTAGTTAAATTCTAGAATATAACTGCATTTTATTCCACTCAACCTATTTGAATACTCCCATAGCAGGCAAAATCAACCCCTAGGAACACGTGTCTAGATACTCTGAGAGTGGTAAGAGCCACACCTAACATCTTAATCTCCTACATTGAAGATATACAACATCAGATCAATTGATATAGCAAAGAATACCCAGCTAAGTGGAAAATCTAAACAGTAACTTAATCCAAGATGCAAAAATACATACATTATAACACAAGAAACACCAAAAACCAAGGCAATATAAATACACCAAAAAACATCAATTCATCAGAAATGACCTCTAGTGAGAACGAGTTAGAGGAAATGCCTGAGAAAGATTTCAAAAGAATGATTGTAAATATGTTCAATGAACTCAAAGAAGAAATCAAAGGAATCAGAGAAGACACAGGACACCAATTTAACGAAATAAAGAAATCAATACAAGACATAAATAAGGAAATAGAAATAATGAAGAAAAACCAGTCAGAATTACTAGCAATGAAGAACACAGTTAATGAAATAAAAAACTCTGTAGAAAATCTCACCAGTAGAATGGATGAAGGAGAGGACAGAATATCTAAGCTAGAAGACCAGGTGGCAGATCTAATACAATCCAACAAACAGAAAGACAAACTAATAGAAAAGTATGAATGGGAATTTCAAGATATTCGGGACACTATGAAAAGATCAAATCAAATATAAGAATTCAGCGTATAGTAGAAGGAGAAGACTTTCACTCCAAAGGCATAGTAGGCGTCTTCAACAAAATCATAGAAGAAAACTTCCCCCAAATTGGGAAAGAGGTGCCAATGCAGATACAGGAAGCCTTTAGAACACCAGCAAGACAAAACCTGGAAAGGACCTCTCCTCGCCATATTATAATCAAACTACGAAACACACAATCCAAAGAAAAAATATTGAAAGCAGTTAGAGAGAAAAATCAAGTTACCTACAAAGGCAAGCCCATCAGGATCAGAGCAGATTACTCAACACAAACTTTCAAAGCCAGAAGGGCTTGGAGTGATGTATTTCAAATTCTGAAAGATAACAACTGTAAACCAAGGCTATTTTATCCTGCAAAACTATCCATTCAAATAGACGGAGAATTAAGGACATTCCATGACAAAAGCAGGCTAAAGGAGTATTTGAAGACAAAACCAGCTCTACAGAAAATACTTGAAACAATCCTCCATGCCGAAGAGAAGTAAAAACACACATATAAGGAACCTGGAAAACAACAAGAAATACTCAAATACTAGTTAATATAAGAGAGCAAAGGTAGAACCAGAACCACACACACAAAAAAAATGGCAAGCATAAATACACACCTTTCAATAATATCTCTTAATATCAATGGCCTCAATGCCCCAACCAAAAGACATAGGTTTGCAGACTGGATTAAAAAGCAGGACCCTACAATTTGTTGTCTCCATGAAACTCACCTTTCTATGAAGGATGGACGTTATCTTAGGGTGAAAGGTTGGAAAACAGTGTTTCAAGCAAATGGACCCAGAAAGCAAGCAGGGGTTGCTATCCTAATATCTGACAAGGCCGACTTCACTCCAACATTAGTCAAGAAAGATAAGGAAGGTCTCTTTATATTGATTAAGGGCACACTCCAACAGGAAGACATTACAATCCTAAACATATATGCACCTAACATGGGGGCTCCCAAATTCATCAAACAAACACTGTTAGAACTAAGGTCACAGATAACACCAAACACAGTGGTAGTGGGTGACTTTAACACCCCACTCTCATCAATTGACAGGTCATCCGGGGAAAAAATTAACAGAGAGGCATCTGGACTAAATGAGATCATAGAAGGAATGGACCTAACAGATATATACAGGACATTTCATCCAAATGCTGCAGAATATACATTCTTTTCAGCAGCACATGGATCATTCTCTAAAATAGACCATATATTAGGACACAAAGAAAATCTTAACAAATTCAGGAAAATTGAAATAATTCCTTGCATTCTATCTGACCACAATGGAATCAAACTACAAATCAATAGCAAGAAAGGATATAGAGCATACACAAAATCATGGAAACTAAACAATACACTACTAAATGATGAATGGATCAATGAAGAAATCAAGAAGGAAATCAAAAAATTTATAGAGTCAAACAATAATGAGAACACAACATACCAAAATCTCTGGGACACGATGAAGGCAGTTCTAAGAGGTAAATTTATAGCTTTAAGTGCCTATATTAAGAAATTGGAAAGGTCGCAAGTAAATGACCTAATGCTTCACCTTAAAGCCTTGGAAAAAGAAGAACAAGGCAAACCAAAAATCAGTAGAGGGGAAGACATAATAAAGATTAGGGCAGAAATTAATGAAATAGAAACCAAAAAAACAATCCAAAGAATTAATGAAACAAAGAACTGGTTCTTCGAAAGGATAAACAAGATTGATAAACCCTTAGCAAATCTGACCAAAAGAAAGAGAGAAGAGACACAAATTAATAAAATTAGAGATGAAAAAGGTAACATCACAGCCGATGCCAGAGAAATTCAAAAAATCATAGGGAAATATGATAAAAACATATACTCCACAAAGTATGAAAATCTGAAAGAAATGGATGATTTCCTTGATTTATATGACCTACCTAAATTAAATCAAGACCTATAACAAGCATGGAGATCCTAACAGTTATCAAAAATCTCCCAACTAAAAAAAGCCCAGGCCCAGATGGATTCACTGCTGAATTTTACCAGACCATCAGGGAAGAGCTAACACCATTGCTTCTTAAGCTTTTCCATGAAATAGAAAAAGAAGGAATTCTACCAAACTCCTTCTATGAAGCTAGCATCACTCTGATACCAAAACCAGGCAAAGAAGGAACAAAAAAAGAAAATTACAGACCAATCTCCCTCATGAACATAGACGCAAAAATTCTCAACAAAATATTGGCAAACAGAATACAAGAATATATCAGAAAGATCATTGACCCTGACCAAGTAGGCTTTATCCCAGAGATGCAGGGATGGTTCAACATATGCAAATCTATAAATGTTATACATTATATAAATGGGTTGAAGGACAAAAATCACATGATCATCTCATTAGATGCAGAGAAAGCATTCGACAAAATCCAACATCCCTTCGTGATAAAAGTCCTACAGAGACTGGGAATACAAGGAACACATCTCAATATAATAAAGGCTATTTATGATAAGCCTACAGCCAACATATTACTAAATGGGGAATAACTGGAAGCTTTTCCACTAAAATCAGGAACAAGACAAGGGTGCCCACTGTCCCCACTTTTATTTAATATAGTTCTGGAAGTCTTAGCCATAGCAATAAGGCAAGAGACATGCATAAAAGGGATACAAATCGGAAAGGAAGAGGTCAAGTTATCATTATTTGCAGATGACATGATTCTATATATAAAGGACCCTAAAGACTCTACTAGCAAACTGTTAGAGCTGATAAAAACCTACAGTCATGTAGCAGGATACAAAATAAATACACAAAATTCAGTAGCCTTCATATATGCTAACAACAAATACACAGAGGTTTAGATCAGAGAATCACTCCCATTCACAATTGCATCAAAAAAATAATAATAAAGTACCTTGGAATAAGCCTAACCAAGGAAGTAAAGAATCTCTACAATGAGAACTTTAAAACACTCAAGCAAGAAATTATAGAAGACACTAGGAAGTGGAAAAACATCCCTTGTTCCTGGATTGGAAGAATCAATATTGTGAAAATGGCAATCTTACCAAAAGCAATCTACACATTTAATGCAATCCCCATCAAAATTCCAAAGACATTCTTCATGGAAATAGAAAAAACAATCCAAAAATTCATTTGGAATCACAAAAAACGTCGAATATCTAAAATAATACTGGGCAACAAAAATAAGGCCGGTGGTATCACCATACCTGATTTTAACCTATACTACAGAGCCATAATAACAAAAACAGCATGGTACTGGCACAAAAGCAGACTTGTAGATCAATGGAACAGAATAGAGGACCCAAGTGTAACCCCATGTAGCTATAGCCACCTGATATTTGATAAAAATGCCAAAAATACTCATTGGAGAAAAGACAGCCTCTTCAGCAAATGGTGTTGGGAAAACTGGAAATATATCTGTAGAAGGATGAAAATAGATTCTTCTCTTTCTCCATGCACAAAAATTAAGTCCAAATGGATTAAAGACCTTAACATCAGACCTGAAACTCTGAAACTGCTAGAGAAAAAGTAGGGGAAACCCTTCAACATATTGGTCTTGGCAAAGACTTTCTGAATACAACCCCAATTGCTCAGGCAATAAAACCACAGATTAACCACTGGGACCTCGTGAAAATACAAAGATTTTGCACTGCAAAGGACACGGTGAAGAAAGCAAAGAGGCAACCTACAGAATGGGAAAAAATCTTCACCAGCTACATATCTGATAGAGGATTAATATCTAGGATATACAAAGAACTCAAGAAGTTAAATAATAAGGAATTAAACAAACCAATCAAAAAATGGGCAATGGAGCTAAATTGAGAATTCTCAAAGGAAGAAATACGAATGGCATATACGCATCTAAAAAAAATGTTCTACATCCCTAGTCATCATGGAAATGCAGATTAAGACTACATTGAGATTCCATCTCACTCCTGTCAGATTGGCTACCATTGTGAAAACAAATGATCATAAATGTTGGCGGGGATGTGGAAAAAGAGGAACCATTCTACACTGTTGGTGGGAATGCAATCTGGTCCAGCCATTGTGGAAATCATTGTGGAGGTTCCTAAAACAGCTAAAGATTGATCTATCATATGACCCAGCTATAGCACTCCTAGGCATATATCCTAAGGACTCATCTCATTTCCTTAGAAGTACGCGCTCAACCATGTTTATTGCTTCTCAATTTATAATAGCTGGGAAATGGAACCAGCCTAGATGTCCCTCAACTGATGAGTGGACAATGAAGTTATGGCACATTTATACAATGGAGTTTTACTCAGCGGTAAAGAAAAATGAGGTTATGAAATTTGCGGAACAGTGGATGGATCTGGAAAGAATTATACTAAGTGAGGTAACCCAGGCCCAGAAAGCCAAGCGCCACATGTTCTCCCTCATATGTGGATCTTAGCTACAGATGATTGGGCTTCTGTGCGAGAAGGAAAAAACTCAGTAGCAGAGGCCAGGAAGTTAAAAAAGGAGATAGAAAGGGAAGAGAAAGAAAGGGAGGAGGGCTTTTATTAGGTTGGTATTGTATATATGCAAGTAGAAAGATTGAGATGGGGAGGGGATATGATGGAGAATTGAATTTCAAAGAGAGAAGGGGGGAGGGTAATACCATGGGATATTTTTTATAATCATGGAAAATGTTAATAAAAATTGAGAAAAAAATGAATATGTACGTTTGTTTCTTTGGGGTGTACTCCTTTGCTTTGTACTAGTGAACAGAATGTGTTTCTTTTTAACTTCTCTGCATTGCAGCTGTGTTTTACAGAATTAACTCTATTAAGGATTATCCGAGACTGTGTGATTAGAAAGGAGTATGTTCGTTTGTATCATTTGCTGTGAACATCTTTGCTCTGTAGTAGATAACACAATGTGTTTCTTAAGTTCTTTACATTGCAGGTGTACTGTACAGAGATAACTCTAATAAGGGTTACAAGAGTCTGTGTGATTAGAAATGAATATGAACGTTTACTTCATTTGTATTTCACTACTTAGCTTTGTACGAAATAACAGAATGTGTTTCCTGTTAACTTCTTTGCATTGCAGCTGTATTGTACAGAGTTAACTCTAATAAGGATTACCCTAGACTGTGTGATTAGGAATGAATATGTACGTTTGTTTCACTTGCCGTGTACGTGTTTGCTTTGTCGTACTTAACACAATGAGTTTCTTGTAATTCTTTGCATTGCAGCTGTAGTTTGCACAGCTAACTATAGTACGGATGACGCTAGATTCTGTGATCAGGAAAGAATATGTAGGGTTGTTTCATTTGTCGTGAACTTCTTTGGTTTGTCCTAATTAAAGCAATGTGTTTCTTCTTCACTCTTTTACATTGCAGTTGTATTTTTCAGAGATAACTCTAATGAGGGTCACGAAAGACTGTGTGATTAGAAACGTATATGTACATTTGTTTCATGTGGCGTGAACATCTTTGTACTAAACACAATGTGCTTATTCTTAAGTACTTCACATTGCAGTTCCAGTTTACAGTGATAACTGTAATAAGGATTACAAGAGGCTGAGAGATTAGAAAGGAATATGTGCGTTAGTATCATTTGCCGTGAACATCGTTGCTTTGTACTGGATAATACAATGTGTTTCTTAAGTTCTTTACATTGCAGTTGTAGTGTGCAGAGATAACTCTAATAAGGGTTACAAGAGACTGTGTGATTAGAAATGAATATGGACGTTTGCGTCATTTGCGATTCACTCGTTGTCTTTGTAGGAGTTAAGAAATGTGTTTCTTGTTAACCTTTTTGCACTACTGCTGTAGTTTGCACAGTTGACTCTAATAAAGATTACCCGAGATTGTATGATTAGGAATGAATATGTACGTTTGTTTCATCTCCCGTGTACGTGTTTGTTTTGTTGTACTTAACACAATGAGTTTCTTGTTAATTCTTTACATTGCAGCTGTAGTTTGCACAGTTCACTCTAGCAAAGATGACGCTACTCTCTGTGATTAGGAATGCATATGTACGGTTGTTTCATTTGGTGTGAACTTCTTTGCTTTGTACTAGTTAATGCAATGTGTTTCTTCTTAAGCTCCTTACATTGCAGGTCTAGTTTACAGAGATAACGCTAATAAGGGTTCCAAGAGACTGTGTGATTAGAAACGAATATGTACGTTTGTTTCATTTGGCATGAACATCTTTGTACTAAACACAATGTGTTTCTTCTTAAGTTCTTTGCATTGCAGTTCTAGTTTACAGACATAACTCTAATAAGGATTGCAAGAGACTGTGTGATTAGAAACGAATATGTCCTTTTGTTTCATTTGGCCTGAACATCTTTGCTTTGTACTAAACACAATGTGTTTCTTCCTAAGTATTTTACATTGCATTTCTAGAGTACACAGACAACTCTTATAAGGATTACCTGAGACTGTGTGATTAGGAATGAATATGTACCTTTGTTTCATTTGCCGTGTATATGTTTGTTCTGTTGTACTTAACACAATGAGGTTCTTGCTAATTCTTTACATTGAAGCTGTAGTTTGCACAGCTAACCCTAATAAGGATGACGCTAGACTCTGTGATTAGGAATGAATATGTACGGTTGTTTGATTTGGCGTGAACTTCTTTGGTCTGTACTAGTTAACGCAATGTGTTTCTTCTTACGTTCTTTGCATTGCAGTCCTAGTTTACAGAGATAACTCTAATAAGGGTTACAAGAGACTGTGTGATTAGAAACGAATATGTACGTTTGTTTCATTTGGCGTGAACATCTTTGTAGTAAACACAATGTGTTTCTTCTTAAGTTCTTCACATTGCAGTTCCAGTTTATACAGATAACTCCAATAAGGATTACAAGAAACTGTGTGATTAGAAAGGAATACGAGCGTTAGTATCATGTGCCACGAACATCTTTGCTTTGTACTAGATAACACAATCTGTTTCTTAAGTTCTTTACATTGCAGTTGTACTGTACAGAGATAACTCTCATAAGGGTTACAAGAGCCTCTGTGATTAGAAATGAATATGAAAGTTTGCTTCATATGCGATTCACTTGTTGTCTTTGTACGAGTTAAGAGAATGTGTTTCTTGTTAATTTCTTTGCACTGCAGCACTAGTGTACACAGTTAACTCTATTAAGGACTACCCGAGACTGTGTGATTAGGAATGAATACGTATGATTCTTTCATCTGCCGTGCACATGTTTATTTTGTTGTACGTAACACAATGAGTTTCTTGTTAATTCTTTACATTGCAGCTGTAGTTTGCACAGCTCACGCTAGTTAGGATAACGGCACTGTCTGTGATTAGGAATGAATATGTTCGATTGTTTGATTTGGCGTGAACTTCTTTGGTTTGTACTAGTTAACGCAATGTCTTTCTTCTTAAGCTCTTTACATTGCAGGTCTAGTTTACAGAGATAACTCTAATAAGGGTTTCAAGAGACTGTGTGATTACAAATGAATATGTATGTTTATTTCATTTGGCGTGAACATCTTTGTACTAAAAACAATGTGCTTCTTCTTAAGTTCGTTACATTGCGGTTCCAGTTTACAGAGGTAAATCTAATAAGGTTTACAAGAGGCTGTGTGATTACAAAGGAATATGTTTGTTTGTTTCATTTGCGGTCCACTTCTTTCCTTTATGCGAGTTAACAGATTGTATTTCTTGTTAACTTCTTTGCATTGCAGCTGTAGTTTACGGAGGTAACTCTAATAAGGATTACCCGAGACTGCATGATTAGGAATGAATATTTATGTTTGTTTCACTTGCCGTGAACTTATTTGGTCTGTACTAGTTAACTCAATGTGCTTCTTCTTACGTTCTTTACATTGCAGTTCTATATTACAGAAATAACTCTAGTGAGGGTTACAAGAGACTTTGTGATTAGAAACGAATATGTACGTTTGTTTAATTTGGCATGAACATCTTTACATTGCCATAAACACAATGTGCTTCTTCTTAAGTTCTTTACATTGCAGTTCTAGTTTACAGAGATAACTCTAATAAGGGTTACAAGAGACTGTGTGATTAGAAACGAATATGTACGTTTGTTTCATTTGGCGTGAACATCTTCACTTTGTACTAAACACAATGTGTTTCTTCTTAAGTTCTACTTTACAGAGATAACTCTAATGAGGATTACAAGAGACTGTGATTAGAAATGAATATGTATGTTTCTATCATTTCCCGTCAACATCTTTGCTTTGTAAACACAATCTGTTTCTTTTTAACTTCTTTACATTGCAGTTGTAGGGCACAGAGATAACTCTAATAAGGATTACAGGAGACTTTGTGATTAGGAAGGAATATGTATGTTTGTTTCATTTGCGGTTCACTTCTTTGCTGTGTACGATTTAACAGAATGTGTTTCTTGTTAACTTCTTTGCATTGCAGCTGTAGTTTACAGAGGTAACTCTAATAAGGTTTATTCGAGACTGCGTCATTAGGAATGAATATGTACGTTCGTTTCACTTGCCATGAACTTCTTTAGTCTCTACTAGTTAACGCAATGTGTTTCTTCTTAAGTTCTTTACATTGCAGTTCTATATTACAGAAATAACTCTAATAAGGGCTACAAGAGACTGTGTGATTAGAAACCAATATGTACGTTTCCTCCATTTGGCATGAACATCTTTGTACTACACACAATGAGTTTCTTCTTAAGGTCTTTACATTCCAGTTCAATTTACAGACATAACTCTAATAAGGGTTACAAGAGACTGTGTGACTAGAAACGAATATATACGTTTCTGTCATTTGGCGTGAACATCTGTGCTTTTTACTATACACAATATGTTTCTTCTTAAGATCTTTATGTTGCAGTTCCAGTTTACAGAGATCACTCTTACAAGGGTTCCAAGAGACTGTGTGATTAGAAACGAATACGTACATTTGTTTCATTTGGCGTGAACATCTTTGTTTTGTACTGAACACAATGTGTTTCATCTTAAGTTCTTTACATTGCAGTTCGAGAGTACAAAGAAAACTCTAATAAGGATTTCATAAGACTGTGTGATTAGGAATGAATGTGTACGTTTGTTTCTTTGCGGTGTACTTCTTTGCTTTCTACTAGTTAACAGTTTGTGTTTCTTGTTATCTTCTTTGAGTTGCAGCCGTAGTGTACAGAGTCAACTCTAATAAGGATTACCAGAGACTCTGTGATTAGCAATGAATAGGTACGTTTGTTTCACTTGCCATGAACTTCTTTGCTTTGTACTAAACACAATGTGATTCTTCTTAAGTTCTTTACATTGCAGTTCTAATTTACAGAGACTACACTACTAGGTATTACAAGAGACTGTGATTAGATATGAATATGTACATTTGTATCACTTGCCATCAACATCTTTGCTTTGTAGTAGTTAACACAATGTGTTTCTTCTTAACTTCTTTACCTTGCAGTTGTAGTGCACAGATATAACTCTAATAAGGATTACAGGAGACTGTGATTAGGAATGAAGATGCACATTTGTTTCATTTGCGATACACTTGTTTGCTTTGTACGAGTTAACAGAATGTATTTCTTGTTATCTTCGCTGCATTGCAGCTGTAGTGCACGCAGTCAACTCTAATAAGGATTACCTGAGACTGTTTGATTAGTAATGAATATGTACGTTTGTTTCATCTGCCGTGTACGTGTTTGATGGTTGTACATAACAATGAGTTTCTTGTGACTTCTTTACATTGCAGCTGTAATTTGCACAGCTCACTCTAGTTGGGATGACTCTAGTCTCTGGGATTAGGAATGAATATGTACGGTTGTTTGATTTCGCAAGAACTTCTTTGGTTTGTACTAGTTAACGCAATGTGTTTCTTCTTACATTGTTTACATTGCAGTTCTAGTTTGCAGAGATAACTCTAATAAGGGTTACAAGAGACTGTGTGATTGGAAATGAATATGTATGTTTGTTTCATTTGCCGTTCACTTCTTTCCTTTGTACGAGTTAACAGAATGTATTTCTTGTTAACTTCTTTGCATTGTATCTGTAGTTTACAGAGGTAACTCTAATAAGGATTACCCGAGACTGGGTGATTAGGAATGAATATGTACATTTGTTTCACTTGCCGTGAACTTCTTTGCTTTGTACTAGTTAACGCAATGTGTTTCTTCTAAAGTTCTTTACATTGCAGTTCTAGTTTACAGAGATAACTCTAAAAAGGGTTACAAGGGACTGTGTGATAAAATATGAATATGTACATTTCTTTCATTTGCGGTTCACTTGTTTGCTTTGTTGGAGTTAACAGAATGTGTTTCCTGTTAACTTCTTTGCATTGATACTGTAGTTTACAAAAGTAACTCTAAAAAGGGTTACAAGGGACTGTGTTATTAGAAATGATTATGTACTTTTGTTTCATTTGCTGTTCAATTCTCTGTTTTGTACGAGTTCACAGAATGTGTTTCTTGTTAAGTTGTTTGTATTGCAGCTGATCTTTACAGAGGTAACTCTAATAAGGATTACCCGAGACTGTGAGATTAGGAATGAGTATGTACGTTTGTTTCACTTGCCGTGTACGTGTTTGTTTTGTTGTACTTAACACAATGAGTTTCTTGTTAATTCTTTACATTGCAGCTGTAGTTTGGGCAGCTCACTCTATTAAGGATGACGCTAGTCTCTGTGGTTAGGAATGAATATGTACGGTTGCTTGATTTGGCGTGAACTTCTTTGGTTTGTACTAAATAACGCAATGTGTTTCTTTCATTGCGTGAACTCTGCTTGGTGCTAAAACATGTGTTTCTTCTTAAGTTCTTTTCACTGCAGTTGTAAGTACAGGATATCTCTAATAAGGATTACAGAGACTGTGTGATTAGATGGAATATGTACTTTATTTCTTGCGTGACTTCTTTGCTTTGTACAAACACAATGTGTTCTTCTAAGTCTCTTTACATTGCAGTTCTAGTTTACAAGATAACTGAATAGGATTACAAGAGACTGTGATTAGAAAGAATATGTACGTTTGTTCATTGCTAACATCTTTGCTTTGTATCTTAACAATGTGTTTCTTCCTAATTCTTTACTTTGCAGTTTAGGACAGAGAAACCTAATAAGGATTACAGAGACTGTGATTAGGAATAAATGACTTTGTTTCATTTGCGTTACATTGTTTGTTTGTACTATACAGTGAATTTCTTGTTATTTCTTACATTGCAGCTGTAGTGCAGAGTAACTCTAATAAGGATAGCGAGACTGTGTGATTAGAATGAATATGTACTTGTTTCATTGCAGTTACGTTTTTGTTGTACTTAATAATGGTTTCTTGTTGACTTCTTTCATTGCAGTTTGTTACAAGATCACTCTAGCTGGATACACAGTTATGATTAGGAATGAATATGTACGTTTGTTCATTTGGCGAAACATCTTTGTTTGTACTAAACCAATGTGTTGTATTTTAACTTCTTCATTGCAGTTTAGTTCAGAGATAACTCTAATAAGGTTACAGAGACGTGTGATTAGGAATGAATATGTATGTTTGTTTCATTTGCGTTCACTCTTTTTTGTACGAGTTAATAAATGTGTTTTTGTTAACTTCTTGCATTGCAGCTTAGTTTACAGAGTAACCAAAATTACCGGACTGTGTGATTAGGAATGAATGTACGTTCGTTTCCTTGCCGTGAACTTCTTTGGTTGTACTATTAACGCAATGTGTTTCTTCTTAATTCTTTACATTGCAGTTCTATTTACAGAGATAACTCTATAAGGGTTACAAGAGACTGTGTGATAAACGAATATGTACTTTGTTTCATTTGCCAACATCATTGTGAAACACAATGTTTATTCTTAACTTCTTTACATTGCAGTTGTATGTACAAGATAACTCTAATAAGGTTACAGAGACTGTGTGATAGAAATGAAATTCAGTTTGTTCATTTGGCCTGAACTCTTTGCTTTGTACTATAACAAATGTGTTTCTTTTAACTTTCATTGCAGTTGTAGTTCACAAATTAACTCTAATAAGGGGTACCAAGGACTGTGTGATTAAAATGAATATGTACGTTTGTTTATTTGGCAGCTTTTTGTACTAAACACAATGATTTCTTCTTATTCTTTACATTGCAGTGTAGGACAGGATCTCTAATAAGGATTACCCAGACTGTGTGATTAGTAGAATATGTACATTGTTTGTTTGGGTGTACTTCTTTGTTTGTACTAGTTAAAATGTGTTTTTTACTTCTTAATTGCAGTTTAGTGTACAGAGTTAAATCTAGTAAGGATTACCAGGGACTCTGTGATTAGGAATGAATAGGTATGTTTCTTTCACTTGCCGTGAACTTCTTCAGTTTTACAAGTTAACGCAATGTGTTTCTTCTTAATTCTTTCATTGCAGTCTTTTTCAGAGATAACTCTAATAAGATTACCAGACACTATGTGATTAGGAATGAATTTGTACGTTTGTTTCACTTGCCGTGAACTCTTTGGTTTGAACAAGTTAACGCAATGTGTTTCTTCTTAAGTTCTTTACATTGCAGTTCTATTTTATATAGATAACTCTTATAAGGATTACCCGAGACTGTGTGATTAGGAATGAATATGTACTTTGTTTCATTGCTACATGTTTGTATTAACACAATGTGTTTCTTGTTAAGTTCTTTCATTGCAGTCTAGTTACAAGTAACTCTAATAAGGTTAGAAGAGATTGTGTGATTAGAAACGAATATGTACGTTTGTATCATTTGGCGTGAACATCTTTGCTTTGTACTAAACCCAATGTGTCTCTTCTTAAGTTCTTTACATTGCAGTGCTAGTTTACAGAGGTAACTCTACTAAGCATTACAAGAGACTGTGATTAGAAATGAATATGTAGGTTTGTATCATTTGCCCTCAACATCTTTGCGTTGTACTACTTAACACAAAGTGTTTCTTTTTTAAATACTTTACACTGCAGTTGTAGTGTACAGAGATAACTCTAATGAGGATTACAGGAGACTGTGTGGATAGAAATGAATTTGTACGTTTGTTTCTTTAGGGTGTAGTTCTTTGCTTTGTACTGGTTAACAGAATGTGTTTCTTGTTAACTTCTTTGCATTGCAGCTGAGGTTACAGAGGTAATTCTAATAAGAATTACTCGAGACTGTGTGATTAGGAAAGAATATGTACTGTTGTTTCATTTGCCGTGAAATTCCTTGGTTTGTACTAGTTAACGCAATGTGATTTTTCTGAAGTTCTTTACATTGCAGTTTTAGTTTACAGAGATAACTCTAATTTGGATTACCTGAGACTGTGTGATTAGGAATGAAGTTGCACGTTTGTTTCATTTGCGATTCACTTGTTTGCTTTGTACGAGTTAACAGCATGTGTTTCTTGTTAACTTCTTTGCATTGCAGGTGTAGTGCACAGCGTTAACTCTAATAAGGATTACGCGAGACTGTGTGATAAGGAATGAATATGTACGTTTGTTTCATCTGCCGTTTACATGTTTGTTTTGTTGTACTTAATACAGTGAATTTCTTGTTAATTCTTTACATTGCAGCTGTAGTTTGCAGAGCTAACTCTTCTAAGGATGAGGCTAGACTGTGTGATTAGAAATGAATATGTACTTTTGTTTCATTTGCAGTTCACTTCTTTGCTTTGTATGCGTTAATACGTGTGTTTCTTGTTGACTTCTTTGCATTGCAGCCATAGTTAACAGAGATAACTCTACTAAGGATAACACGAGACTATGATTAGGAATGAATATGTACGTTTGTATCACTTGCCGTCAACATCTTTTCTTTGTACTAAACACAATGTGTGTGTTTTTAACTTCTTTACATTGCAGTTGTAGTGTACAGAGATCACTCTAATAAGGATTACAGGAGACCGTGTGATTAGGAATGAATATGTATGTTTGTTTCATTTCCGGTTCACTTCTTTGCTTTGTACGAGTTAATAAAATGTGTTTTTGTTAACTTCTTTGCATTGCAGCTTTAGTTTACAGAGGTAACTCCAATAAGGATTACCCGAGACTGCGTGATTAGGAATGAACATGTACGTTCGTTTCCCTTGCCGTGAACTTCTTTGGTCTGTACTAGTTAACGCAATGTGTTTCTTCTTAAGTTCTTTACATTGCAGTTCTATATTACAGAGATAACTCTAGTAAGGGTTACAAGAGACTGTGTGATTAGAAACGAATATGTACCTTTGTTTCATTTGCCATCAACATCTTACCTTTGTGGTAAACACAATGTGTTTCTTCTTAACTTCTTTACATTGTAGTTGTAGTGTACAGAGATAACTCTAATAAGGATTACCGGAGACTGTGTGATTGGGAATGAAGATGCACATTTGTTTCATTTGCGACCCACTTGTTTGCTTTGTACGAGTTAACAGAATGTGTTTCTTGTTAACTTCGCTGCATTGCAGCTGTAATGCACAAAGTTAACTCTCATAGGGATTACCCGAGACTGTGTGATAAGGAATGAATATGTACGTTTGTTTCATCTGCTGTGTACATGTTTGTTTTTTTGTACTTAACCCAATGAGTTTCTTGTTACTTCTTTACATTGCAGCTGTAGTTTGCCCAGCTCTCTCTAGTAAGGATGACGCTGGTCTCTGGGATTAGGAATGAATATGTACGGTTGTTTGATTTGGCGTGAACTTCTTTGGTTTGTACTAGTTAATGCAATGTGTTTCTTCTTACGTTCTTTACATTGCAGTTCTAGTTTACAGAGATAACTCTAAGAACGGTTAGAAGAGATTGTGTGATTGGCAGTGAATATGTATGTTTGTTTCATTTGCGGTTCACTTCTTTGCTTTGTAAGAGTTAACAGAATGTATTTCTTCTTAACTTCTTTGCATTGCAGCTGTAGTTTACAGAGGTAACTCTAATAAGTATTACCTGAGACTGTGTGATTAGGAATGAATATGTACGTTCGTTTCATTTGCCGTGAACTTCTTTGGTTTGTACTAGTTCACGCAATGTGTTTCTTCTTAAGTTCTTTACATTGCAGTTCTAGTTCACAGAGATAACTCTAATAAGGGTTACAAGAGACTGTGTCATTAGAAACGAATATGTACGTTTGTTTCATTTGCAGTCAACATCTTTGTACTAAACACAATGAGTTTCTTCTTAAGTTTATTACATTGCAGTTCTAGTTTACAGAGATAACTCTAATAAGTGTTACAAGAGACTGTGTGACTAGAAATGAATATATAAGTTTGTATCATTTGGCGTGAACATCTTTGCTTTCTACTAAACACAATGTGTTTTCTTAAGTTCTTTCATTGCAGTTCTAGTTTACAGAGATAATTCTAGTAAGGGTTCCAAGAGACTGTGTGATTGGAAACGGATATGTATTTGTGTTTCATTTGGCGAGAACATCATGGTACTAAACACAATGTGTTTCTTCTTACATTCTTTACATTGCAGTTCAAGGGTACAGAGATAACTCTAATAAGGATTACACGAGACTGTGCCATTAGTAATGAATATGTACGTTTGTTTCTTTGCGGTGTACTTCTTTGCTTTGTACTAGTTAACAGTTTGTGTTTCTTGTTAACTTCTTCGCATTGCACTTGTAGTGTACAGAGTTAAATCTAGTAAGGATTACCAGAGACTCTGTGATTAGGAATGAACAGATATGTTTGCTTCACTGGCCATGAACTTCTTTGGTTTGTAGTAGTTAACACAATGTGTTTCGTCTTAAGTTCTTTACATTGCATATCTAGTTTACAGAGATAACTCAAATAAGGATTACCCGAGACTATGTGATTAGGAATGAATATGTACGTATGTTTCACTTGCGTGAACTTCTTTGGTTTGAGCTAGTTAACGCAATGTGTTTCTTCTTAATTTCTTCACATTGCAGTTCTAGTTTACAGAGATAACTCTAATAAGGATTACCCGAGACTGTGTGATTAGGAATGAATATGTATGTTTGTTTCAATTGCCAATCCCTTGTTTGCTTTGTACGAGTTAACAGAATGTGTTTCTTGTTAACTTCTTTGCTTTGCAGCTGCAGTGTACAGAGTTAACTCTAATAAGGGTGAGAAGAGACTGTGTGATTACAAACGAATATGTACGTTTGTGTCATTTGGCATGATCATCTTTGCTTTGTAGTAAACACAATGTGTTTCTTCTTAAGTTATTTACATTGCAGTTCTAGTTTACAGAGATAACTCTACTAAGGATTATAAGAGACTGTGATTAGAAATGAATATGTACGTTTGTATCATTTCCCATCAACATCTTTGCTTTGTAGAAGTTTACACAATGTGTTTCTTCTTAAGTTCTTTACATTGCAGTTGCAGTGTACAGAGATAACTCTAATGAGGATTACAGGAGACTGTGTGATTAGAAATGAATATGTACGTTTGTTTCTTCAGGGTGTAGATCATTGTTTTGTACTTGTTAACAGAATGTGTTTCTTGTTAAACTCTTTGCATTGCAGCTGAGGTTACAGAGGTAACTCTAATAAGAATTACTCACGACAGTGTGATTAGGAAAGAATATGTACGGTTGTTTCACTTGCCAGGAAATTCTTTGGTTTGCACTAGTTAACGCAATGTGTCTCTTCTTAAGTTCTTCATATTGCAGCTCTAGTTTACAGAGATAACTCTAATAAGGATTACCTGAGACTGTGTGATTAGGAATGAAGATGCAAGTTTGTTTCATTTGCGATTCACTTGTTTGCTTTGTACGAGTTAACAGCATGTGTTTCTTGTTAACTTCTTTGCATAGCAGCTGTAGTGCACAGAGTTAACTCTAATAAAGATTACCCGAGACTGTGTGATTAGGAATGAAGATGTACGTTTGTTTCATTTACGAGTAACTTGTTTACTTTGTACGAGTTAACTGAAGGTGTTTCTTGTTAACTTCTTTGCATTGCAGCTGTAGTGTACAGAATTATCTCTAATAAGGAGTACCCTAGACTGTATGATTAGGAAAGAATATGTACGTTTATTTCATCTGCCATGTACGTGTTTGCTTTGTTGTATTTAACACAATGGTTTTCTTTTTACTGCTTAACATTGCAGATATAGTTTGCACGGCTTACTCTAGTAAGGATGACACTAGTCTCTGTGATTAAGAATGAATATGTACGGTTGTTTGATTTGGCGTGACCTTCTTTGGTTTGTACTAGTTAACGTAATGTGTTTCTTCTTAAGTTCTTTACATTGCAGTTCTTCTTTACAGAGATAACTCTCATAAGGGTTACAAGACACTGTGTGATTGGGAAAGAATATGAATGTTTGTTTCATTTGGCGTGAACATCTTTGCTTTGTACTAAACACATGTGTTTCTTCTTAAGTTCTTTACATTGCAGTTTGAGATTACAGAGAAAACTCTACTAAGGACTTCAAGAGACTGTGATTAGAAATGAATATGTACGTTTGTATCCTTTGCCGTCAACATGTTTGCTTTGTACTAGTTAACACAATGTCTTTCTTCTTAACTTCTTTACATTGCAGTTGTAGTGTACAGAGATAACTCTAATAAGGTTTACAGGAGACTGCGTTATTAGAAAAGAATATGTACGTTAGTTTAGGGTGTAGTTCTTTGCTTTGTACTGGTTAACAGAATGTGTTCCTTGTTAACTTCTTGGCATTGCAGCTGTAGTGTACAGAATTAACTCTAATAAGGATTACCCGAGACTGTGTGATTAGGAAGGAATATGTATGCTTGCTTCATTTGCCGTGTACTTGTTTATTTTGTTGTACTTAATACAATGCGTTTCTCATTAATTCTTTACATTGCAGCTGTAGTTTGCACAGCTAGCTCTTGTTAGGATGACCGTAGACTGTGTGATTAGGAATGAATATGTATGGTTGTTTGATTTGGCGTGAAATTCTTTCGTTTGTATTAGTTAATGCAATGTGTTTCTTCTCAAGTTCTTTAAATTGCAGTTCTGGTTTACAGAGATAACTCTAATAAGGGTCACAAGAGACTGTGTAAATAGAAATGAATATGTACGTTTGTTTCATCTGCTGTGTACGTGTTTGTTTTGTTGTGCTTAACAGAAAGATTTTCTTGTTAATTTTTTACATTGCAGCTGTAGTTTGCACAGCTACCTGTACTAAGGATGACGCTAGACTGTGTGATGGGGAATGAATATGTACGGTTGTTTGATTTGGCGTGAACTTCTTTCGTTTGTACTAGTTAACGCAATGTGTTTCTTCTCAAGTTCTTTATATTCCACTTCTAGTTTATGGAGATAACTCTAATAAGGGTCACAAGAGACTGTGTGATTAGAAATGAATATCTATGTTTGTTTCATTTGTGATTCACTTATGTGGTTCGTACAAGTTAACAGAATGTGTTTCTTGTACTTCTTTGCTTGCAGCTGTAGTTTACAGAGGTAACTCTAATAAGCATTACCCGAGACTGTGTGATTAGGAATGAATATGTACGTTTGTTTCACTTGCCGTGAACTTCTTTGGTTTGTGCTAAACACAATGTGTTTCTTCCTAAGTTCTTTACATTTCAGTTTTAGTTTACAGAGATAACTCTACTAAGAATTACAGAAGACCATGATTAGAAATGAATATGTACGTTTCTGTCATTTGCCGTCAACATCTTTGCTTTGTTCTAGTTAACACAATGTGTTTCTTCTTAACTTCTTACATTGCAGTTGTAGTGTACAGAGCGTAACTCTATAAGGATTACAGGAGACTGTGTGATTTAAATGAATATGTACGTTAGTTTCTTTATTGGTTGTTGATCTTAGTTTGTACTTTTTAACAGAATGTGTTTTCCTAGTTAACTTCTAGTCATTGCAGCTGTAGTAGTGTACAGAATTAACTTTAATAAGGATTGCCTTAGACTCTGTGATTAGGACTGAAAGTTATGTTTGTTTCATTCGGCGTGAACATCTTTGTACTAAACACAATGTATTGCTATGTAAGTTCTTTTCATTGCAGTTCTAGTTTAGACAGATAATTGCCCTAAGTGTTACAAGAGAGACTGTGTGATTAGAATCGAATATGTACGTTTGTTTCGTTTGGCGTGAACATCTTTGTAATAAACACATTGTGTTTCTTCTTAAGTTCTTTACATTGCAGTTCTAGTTTACAGAGATAACTCTAATAGGTTACAGGGATGTGTGATTAGGAACGAATATGTGTTGTTTGATTTTCGTGAACTTCTTTGTTTGTACCTTAAACACAATGTGTTTCTTCTTAAGTTCTTTACATTGCAGTTTTGTTTACAGAGATAACTCTAATAAGGATTACAAGAGACTGTTGTTAGAAATGAATATATATTTTGTTCATTTGCGTCAACATTTTTTGCTTTGTACTAGTTAACACAATGTGTTTCTTCTTAACTTCTTTACATTGCAGTGTATTTACAGAGGTAAATCTAATAAGGAATTACAGAGACTGGTGATTAGAAATAATATGTTGTTTGTTTCATTTGGGTGAGTTCTTTGTTTTTTACTGGTTAACAGAATGTTTCCTTTGTTAACTTCCTGGCATTGCTGCTGTATTGACAGGAATTAACTCTAATAAGGATTACCCTGAGACTGTGTGATTAGGAATGAATATGTACTTTTGTTCATTTGCGTGAACTTCTTTGTTGTACTTAAACAATGTGTTTCTTGTTAATTCTTTCATTGCAGCTTTAGTTTGCAAGCATCTCTAAAAGGATGAGATCAGACTGTGTGATTAGAAATGAATATGTGCGATGTTTGATTTGGCGTGAACTTCTTTGGTTTGTACTATTAACACATATGTTTTCTTCTAAGTTCTTTACATTGCAGTTCAAATTGTACAGAGATGACTCTAATAAGGGGTTACAAGGAGA
Source organism: Dipus sagitta (assembly GCA_036346955.1). Lineage (NCBI taxonomy): Eukaryota > Metazoa > Chordata > Mammalia > Rodentia > Dipodidae > Dipus > Dipus sagitta. The sequence goes on from CM070786.1 coordinate 43,855,428, forward strand.
CTGTGTGATTAGAAATGAATATGTATGTTTGTTTCATTTGCGGTTCACTTCTTTGCTTTGTACGAGTTAACAAATGTGTTTCTTGTTAACTTCTTTGCATTGCAGCTGTCATTTACAGAAGTAAGTCTAGTAAGAATAACACGAGCTGCGTGATTAGGAATGAATTGTGCGTTTGTTTCACTTGCCGTGAACTTCTTTGGTTTGTACTAGTTAACGTAAATTGTTTCTCCTTAAGTTCTTTACATTGCATTTCTAACTTACAGAGATAACTCTATTAAGAATTACCCTAGGCTGTGTGATTAGAATGAATATGTACGTTTGTTTCATTTGCGTGAACATCTTTGTACTAAACACAATGTGTTTCTTGTTAAGTTCTTTCCATTGCAGCTCTAGATTATAGAGATAACTCTAAAAAGGGATACAAGGGACTGTGTCAATAGAAATGAATATGTACGTTTGTTTCATTTGGCGTGAACATCTTTGTACTAAACACAATGTGTTTCTACGTAAGTTCTTTACATTGCAGTTCTAGTTTAGAGAGATAACTGCCCTAAGTGTTACAAGAGACAGTGTGATTAGAAACGAATATGTACCTTGTTTCATTTGACGTGAACATCTTTGTAATAAACACATTGTGTTTCTTCTTAAGTTCTTTACATTGCAGTTCTAGTTTACAGAGATAACTCTAATAAGGGTTACAAGGGACTGTGTGATTAGAAACGAATATGTAAGTTTGTTTCATTTTTCATGAACATCTTTGTTTTGTCCTAAACACAATGTGTTTTCTTCTTAAGTTCTTTACATTGCAGTTTTTAGTTTACAGAGATAACTCTACTAAGGATTACAAGAGACTTTGTTTAGAAATGAATATATACTTTTGTATCATTTGCCGTCAACATCTTTGCTTTGTACTCGTTAACACATGTGTTTCTTCTAACTTCTTTACACTGCAGTTGTTGGTACAGAGATCTCTAGTAGTATTACAGGAGACTTGTGATTGAGAATTAATATGTAGTTGTTCTTAGGTGTAGTTCTTTGTTTTTACTGTTACAGAATGTTTCGTTAACTTCCTGCATGCTGCTGTAGTGCACGAATTACTCTATAAGGATTACTGAACTGTGTGATTAGAATGATATGTACTTTTGCTTCATTTGCCGTGTAGAGTTCCTTTTGTTGTACTCAATACATGAGTTGCTGTTATTCTTTACATTGCAGCTGTGTTTGCACGCTTGCTCTGTAAGGATGAGCAGTTGTGTGATTAGGAATGAATATGGCGAGTTTGATTGCGTGAACTTCTTTGTTGTACTATTTAACACAGTATGTTTTTTCTTTATTCATTACATTGCGTTCTAACTACAGAGAACTCTAATAAGGATTCCCTAAGCTGTGTGATTAGAATGAATATGTACATTTGTTTCATTTGCGTGAACATCTTTGTACTAAACTCAATTGCTCTTGTTAAGTTCTTTCCTTGCAGTTCTAGATTAAGGTATAACTCTAAAAGGGATACAGGGACTGTGTCAATAGAATGATATGTACGTTTGTTCATTTGCGGAACATCTTTGTACAAACACAGTGTGTTCTACGTAAGTCTTAATTGCATTCTAGTTAGAGAGATTTTTTTTTTTTTTTTTTTTTTTTTTTTTTTTTTTTTTTTTTTTTTTTTTTTTTTTTTTTTTTTTTTTTTTTTTTTTTTTTTTTTTTTTTTTTTTTTTTTTTTTTTTTTTTTTTTTTTTTTTTTTTTTTTTTTTTTTTTTTTTTTTTTTTTTTTTTTTTTTTTTTTTTTTTTTTTTTTTTTTTTTTTTTTTTTTTTTTTTTTTTTTTTTTTTTTTTTTTTTTTTTTTTTTTTTTTTTTTTTTTTTTTTTTTTTTTTTTTTTTTTTTTTTTTTTTTTTTTTTTTTTTTTTTTTTTTTTTTTTTTTTTTTTTTTTTTTTTTTTTTTTTTTTTTTTTTTTTTTTTTTTTTTTTTTTTTTTTTTTTTTTTTTTTTTTTTTTTTTTTTTTAGACAGGTGATTAACGAATGTACTGTTTCTTGCGGAAATCTTTGTAATACAATGTTCTTCTTAAGTTTACATGCAGTCTATTCAGAGAAATTTAAGTTACAAGGCGGTGTAGAAAGATAGTAGTTGTTTCATTCTGAACATTTTGTCTAACACATGTTTCTATTCTTACATTGCAGTTTATACGAGATACTCTATAGGTTACAAGTTTGTTTAAAAGAATAATACTTTTCTTGCTAACATTTTGTTGACTAACAATGTTTCTCTTAATCTTTATGCGTTTTGGTCGAGTATCTATAAGATTACGAGTGTGTTAGAATTATAGTTGTTTGTTTCTTTGGGTTAGTTTGTTTTTACGTTACAAATGTTCTGTATTGCATGCGCTGTAGTCGAATAACTAAAAGATTACGAGACGGGATTAGGATAATATGTACTTGCTTCATTGCGGTTGTCTTTTGTGTCTAATACAGGTTTGTATTTTAATTGCCTGTAGTTTGACGTGCTTAAAGGAGGTAGATGTGATTGGAATGATAGTCGTGTTGATGCTGAACTCTTTGTTTGTACTATTTAACACAGTATGTTTCTTCTTAAGTTCTTTACATTGCAGTTCTAACTTACAGAGATAACTCTAATAAGGATTACCTAAGCTGTGTGATTAGAATGAATATGTACATTTGTTTCATTTGCGTGAACATCTTTGTACTAAACTCATGTGCTTCTTGTTAAGTTCTTTCCATTGCAGTTCTAGATTATAGAGATAACTCTTAAAAAGGGATACAAGAGGACTGTGTCAATAGAAATGAATATGTACGTTTGTTTCTCATTTGGCCGTGAACATCTTTGTACTAAACACAGTGTGTTTCTACGTAAGTTCTTTACATTGCAGTTCTAGTTTAGAGAGATAACTGCCCTAATTGTTACAAGAGACTGTGTGATTAGAAACGAATATGTACGTTTGTTTCGTTTGGCGTGAACATCTTTGTAATAAACACATTGTGTTTCTTCTTAAGTTCTTTACATTGCAGTTCTAGTTTACAGAGATAACTCTAATAAGGGTTACAAGGGACTGTGTGACTAGAAACGAATATGTAAGTTTGTTTCATTTTTCATGAACATCTTTGTTTTGTCCTAAACACAATGTGTTTCTTCTTAAGTTCTTTACATTGCAGTTTTAGTTTACAGAGATAACTCGTACTATGGATTACAAGAGACTTTGTTTAGAAATGAATATATACTTTTGTATCATTTGCCGTCAACATCTTTGCTTTGTACTAGTTAACACAATGTGTTTCTTCTTAACTTCTTTACAGTGCAGTTGTTGTGTACAGAGGTATCTCTAGTAAGGATTACAGGAGACTCTGTGATTAGAAATTAATATGTATGTTTGTTTCTTTAGGGTCTAGTTCTTTGTTTTTTACTGGTTAACAGAATGTGTTCCTTGTTAACTTCCTGGCATTGCTGCTGTAGTGTGCGGAATCAACTCTAATAAGGATTACCTGAGACTGTGTGATTAGGAATGAATATGTACTTTTGCTTCATTTGCCGTGTACGTGTTCCTTTTGTTGTACTTAATACAATGAGTTTCCTGTTAATTTTTTACATTGCAGCTGTAGTTTGCACAGCTTGCTCTAATAAGGATGAGAGTAGACTGTGTGATTAGGAATGAATATGTGCGATGTTTGATTTGGCCTGAACTTCTTTGGTTTGTACTATTTAACACAGTATGTTTCTTCTCAAGTTCTTTACATTGCAGTTCAAATGTACAGAGATAACTCTAATAAGGGTTACAAGGGACTGTGTGATTAGAAATGAATATGTATGTTTGTTTCATTTGCGGTTCACTTCTTTGCTTTGTACGAGTGAACAGAATGTGTTTCTTGTTAACTTTTCTTTGCATTGCAGCTGTCGTTTACAGAAGTCTAGTAAGAATTACAGGACACTGCGTGATTAGGAATGAATATGTGCGTTTGTTTCACTTGCCGTGAACTTCTTTGGTTTGTACTAGTTAACGTAAATTGTTTCTTCTTAAGTTCTTTACATTGCAGTTCTAACTTACAGAGATAACTGTAATAAGGATTACCCTAGGCTGTGTGATTAGAATGAATATGTATGTTTGTTTCATTTGGCGTGAACATCTTTGTACTAAACACAATGTGTTTCTTGTTAAGTTCTTTACAATGCAGTTCTAATTTACGGAGATAACTCTAATAAGTGTTACACTAATGTTTGTTTAGAAACGAATATGTACGTTTTTTGCGTTTGGCGTGAACCTCTTTGCTTTGTACTAAACACAACGTGTTTCCTCTTAAATTCTTTGCATTGCTGTTCTAGAGTACAGAGATAACTCTAATAAGGATTACACGGGAGAGTGTGATTAGGAATGAATATGTACGTTTGTTTCTTTAGGGTGTAGTGCTTTGCTTTCTACTAGTTAACAGAATATGTTCCCTGTTAACTTCTTGGCATTGCAGCTGTAGTGTACAGAATTAACTCTAAAAATTATTACCCGAGACTGTGTGATTAGGAATGAATATGTACTTTTGCTTCAATTGCCGAGTACATGTTTGTTTTGTTGTCCTTAATACAATGAGTTTCTAGTTAATTCTTTACATTGCACCTGTAGTTTGCACAGATAGCTCTAGTAAGGATGACGCTAGACTGGGTGATTAGGAATGAATATCTACAGTTGTTTGATTTGGCGTGAACTTCTTTGGTTTGTACTAGTTAACGCAATGTATTTCTTCTCAAGTTCTTTACATTGCAATTTTAGTTGACAGAGATAACTCTAATAAGGGTTACAAGAGACAGTGCGATGACAAATGAATCTTTACATTTGTTTCATTTGCGGTACACTTCTTTGCTTTGTACGAATTAACAGAATGTGTTTTTTCTTAACCTCTTTGCATTGAACCTGTAGTTTACAGAGGTGACTCTAATAAGGTTTATCGAGACTGTGTGGTTGGGAATGAATATGTACGTTTGTTTCACTTGCCATGAACTTCTTTGGTTTGTACTGGTTAACACAATGTGTTTCTTCTGTAGATCTTTTACATTGCAGTTCTAGTTTACAGAGATAACTCTAATAAGGATTACCCGAGTCCGTATGATTCAGAATGACTATGTATGCTTTTTTCATTTACGATTCACTTGTTTGCTTTGTACTAATTAAGAGAATGTGTTTCTTGTTAACTTCTTTACATTGTAGCTGTAGTGTACAGAATTAACGCTAATAAGGATTACCAGAGACTGTGTGATTAGGAATGAATATGTACGTTTGTTTCACTTGCTGTGAACTTCCTTGGTATGTGCTTGTTAACACAATGTATTTCTTCTTAAGTTCTTTACATTGCAGTTCTAGTTCACAGGGATAAATCTAGTAAGGGTTACAAGAGACTGTGTGATTAGAAAGGCATATGTATGATTGTTTCATTAGGCGTGAACATCTTTGCTTTGTACTAAACACAATGTGTTTCCTCTTAAGTTTTTTACATTGCTGTTCTAGTTTAAAGAGATACCTATAATTATGGTTACAAGAGAATGTGTGATTAGAAATGAATATGTACTTTTGTTTCATTTGAGGTTCACTTCTTTGCTTTGTAGGAGTTAACAGAATGTGTTTGTTCTTAACTTCTTTGCATTGAAGCTGTAGTTTACAGAGGTAACTCTAATTACGATTACCTAGGTCTGTGTGATTGGAAATGAATATGTATGTTTCTTTCACTTGCCGTGAACTTTGTGGTTTGTGCTAGTTAACGCAATGTATTTCTTCTTTAGCTCTTTATAATGCAGTTCTAGTTTACACAGATAACTCTAATGAGGATTACCTGAGACTGTATGATTAGGAATGAATATGTAAGTTTGTTTCATTTGCGATTTACTTGTTTGCTTTGTACAGGTTAACAGAATGTGTTTCTTGTTAACTTCTATGCATTGCACCTGTAGTGTACAGAGATAAATCTAAAAAGAGTTACAAGGGACTGTATGATTAGAAATGATTATCTACATTTGTTTCATTTGAGTTCACTTCTTTGCTTTGTACGAATTTACAGAATGTGTTTCTTGTTAACTTCTTTGCATTACAGCTGTAGTGTACAGAGTTAACTCTAATAAGGTTTACCTGAGACTGTGTGATTAGTAATGAATAAGTACGTTTGTTTCGTCTGCCATATACCTGCTTGTTTTGTTGTACATAACACAATGAGTTTCTTGTTAATTCTTTACATTGCAGCTGTAGTTTGCACAGCTAGCTCTAGTAAGGATTACACTAGAGTGTGTAATTAGGAATGAATATGTATGGTTTTTTGATTTGGAGTGAACTTCTTTGTTTTGTACTAGTTAACGCAATGTGTTTCTTCTCAAGTTCTTTACATTGCAGTTCTAGTTTACAGAGATTGCTCTAATAAGGTTTACAAGAGACTGTGTGATGAGAAATGAATATGCACGTTTGTTTCATTTGTGATTCACTTCTTTGCTTTGTACAAGTTGACAGAATGTGTTTTTTGTTAATATCTTTGCATTGAAGCTGTAGTTTACAGAGGTAACTCTCATAAGGATTACCGAGACTGTGTGATTGGGAATGAATATGTACGTTTGTTCCCCTTGCCGTGAACTTCTTTGGTTTGTACTAGTTAACGCAATGTGTTTATTCTTTAGTTCTTTACATTACAGTTCTATTTTACAATGATAACTCTAATAACGATTACTCGAGACTGTGTGATTAGGAATGAATATGTACGTTTGTTTCATTTGCCATCCACTTGTTGCTTTGTACGAGTTAAGAGAATGTGTTTCTTGTTAACTTCTTTGCATTGCATCTGTAGTGTATAGAGATAATTCTATAAAGGGTTACAAGGGACTGTGTGATTAGAAATGATTGTCTACGTTTGTTTCATTTGCGGTTCACTTCTTTGCTTTGTACGAGTTTACAGAATGTGTTTCTTGTGATCTTCTTTGCATTACAGCTGTAGTATACAGTGTTAACTCTAATAAGGTTTACCCGAGACTGTGTGATTAGTAATGCATAAGTACGTTGTTTCATCTGCCGTGTACCTGTTTCTTTTGTTGTACTTAACACAATGAGTTTCTTGTTAATTCTTTACATTGCAGCTGTAGTTTGCACAGCTAGCTCTTGTAAGGATGACGCTATACTGTGTAATTAGGAATGATTACGTACGGTTGTTTGATTTGGCATGAACTTCCTTGGTTTGTACTAGTTAACACAATGTGTTCATTCTCAAGTTCTTTACATTGCAGTTCTACTTTACAGAGATAACTCTAATAAGGGTTACAAGAGACAGTGTGATGAGAAATGAATATGTACGTTTGTTTCATTTGTGGTTCACTTCTTTCGTGGTATGAGTTAACAGAATGTGCTTTTTGTTAACTTCTTTGCATTGCATCTGCAGTTTGCACAGCTCACTCTAGTAAGGATGACGCTAATCTCTGTGATTAGGAATGAATGTGTACTTTTGTTTGTCTTGGCGTGAACTTCTTTGGTTTATACTAGTTAATCCAATGTGTTTCTTCTTAAGTTCTTAACATTGCAGTTCTAGTTTACAGAGATAACTCAAATAAGGATTACCCGAGAGTGTGTGATTAGGAATGAATATGTACTTTTGTTTCATTTGCGATTCACTTCTTTGCTTTCTATGAGATTACAGAATGTGTTTCTTGTTAACTTCTTTGCATTGCTGCTGTAGTTCACGGAGGTAACTCTAATGAGGATTAGCTGAGAGTATGTGATTGCGAATGAATATGTACGTTTGTTTCACTTGCCGTGAACTTCTTTGTTTTGTAGTGGTTAACGCAATGTGTTTCTTCTTCAGTTGTTTACTTTGCAGTTCTAGTTTACAGAGATAACTCGAATAAAGATTACCCGATACTGTGTGATTAGGAATGGATATGTATGTTTGTTTCATCTGCCGTGTACGTGTTTGTTTTGTTGCACTTAACACAATGAGTTTCTTGTTACTTCTTTACATTGCAGCTATAGTTTGCACAGCTCACTCTAGTAAGGATGAGGCTAGTCTCTGTGATTAGGAATGAATATGTACGGTTGTTTGATTTGGCGTGAACTTCTTTGGTTTGTGCTAGTTAACGCAATGTGTTTCTTCATAAGTTCTTCACATTTCAGTTCTACTTTACAGAGATAACTCTAATAAGGATTACAAGAGAATGTGTGCTTAGAAATGAATATGTATGTTTATTTTATTTGCGGTTAACTTCTTTGCTTTGTTCGAGTTAACAAAACGTGTTTCTTGTTAACTTTTTTCCATTGCAGGTGTAGTTTTCAGAGGTAACTCTAATAGGGATTACCCGAGACTGCGTGATTAGGTATGAATATGTACGTTTGTTACACTTGCCGTTAACTTCTTTGGTTTGTACTAGTTAACGCAATGTGTTTCTTCTTAAGTTCTTTGCATTGCAGTTCTCATTTAGAGAGAAAACGGTCCTAAGTGTTACAAGAGACTGTGTGATTAGAAACGAATATGTAATTTTGTTTCATTTTTCATGAACATCTTTGCTTTGTCCTGAACACAATGTGTTTCTTCTTAAGTTCTTTACATTGCATTTTTAGTTTACACAGATAACCCTACTAAAGATTACAAGAGACTTTGTTTAGACATGAATATATACTTTTGTATCATTTGCCGTCAACATCTTTGCTTTGTACTAGTTAACACAATGTGTTTCTTCTTAACTTCTTTACACTGCAGTTGTTGTGTACAGAGGTGCCTCTAGTAAGGATTACAGGAGACTGTGTGATTAGAAATTAATATGTATGTTTGTTTCTTTAGGGTGTAGTTCTTTGTTTTTTACTTGTTAACAGAATGTTTTCCTTGTTAACTTCCTGGCATTGCTGCTGTAGTGTACGGAATTAACTCTAATAAGGATTACCCGACACTGTGTGATTAGGAATGAATATGTACTTTTGCTTCATTTGCGGTGTACGTGTTCCTTTTGTTGTACTTAATACTATGAGTTTCCTGTTAATTTTTTACATTGCAGCTGTAGTTTGCACAGCTTGCTCTAGTAAGGATGAGACTAGACTGTGTGATTAGGAATGAATATGTGCGATGTTTGATTTGGCCTGAACTTCTTTGGTTTGTACTAGTTAACACAGTATGTTTCTTCTCAAGTTCTTTACATTGCAGTTCAAATGTACAGAGATAACTCTAATAAGGGTTACAAGAGACTGTGTGATTAGAAATGAGTATGTATGTTTGTTTCATTTGCGGTTCACTTCTTTGCTTTGTATGAGTTAACCGAATGTGTTTCTTGTTAACTTCTTTGCATTGCAGCTGTCGTTTACAGAGGTAAGTCTTGTAAGAATTACACGAGACTGCGTGATTAGGAATGAATATGTGCGTTTGTTTCACTTGCCGTGAACTTCTATGGTTTGTACTAGTTAACATAAATTGTTTCTCCTTAAGTTCTTTACATTGCAGTTCTAACTTACAGAGATAACTGTAATAAGGATTACCCTAGGCTGTGTGATTAGAATGAATATGTACATTTGTTTCATTTGCGTGGACATCTTTGTACTAAACTCAATGTGCTTCTTGTTAAGTTCTTTCCATTGCAGTTCTAGATTATAGAGATAACTCTAAAAAGGGATACAAGGGACTGTGTCAATAGAAATGAATATGTACGTTTGTTTCATTTGGCGTGAACATCTTTGTAATAAACTCATTGTGTTTCTTCTTAAGTTCTTTACATTGCAGTTCTAGTTTACAGTGATAACGCTAATAAGGGTTACAAGGGACTGTGTGATTAGAAACGAATATGTAAGTTTGTTTCATTTTTCATGAACATCTTTGCTTTGTCCTAAACACAATGTGTTTCTTCTTAAGTTCTTTACATTGCAGTTTTAGTTTACAGAGATAACTCTACTAAGGATTACAAGAGACTTTGTTTAGAAATGAATATATACTTTTGCATCATTTGCCGTCAACATCTTTGCTTTGTACTAGTTAACACAATGTGTTTCTTCTTAACTTCTTTACACTGCAGTTGTTGTGTACAGAGGTATCTCTAATAAGGATTACAGGAGACTGTGTGATTAGAAATTAATATGTATGTTTGTTTCTTTAGGGTCTAGTTCTTTGTTTTTTACTGGTTAACAGAATGTTTTCCTTGTTAACTTCCTGGCATTGCTGCTGTAGTGTGCGGAATCAACTCTAATAAGGATTACCTGAGACTGTGTGATTAGGAATGAATATGTACTTTTGCTTCATTTGCCGTGTCGGTGTTCCTTTTGTTGTACTTAATACAATGAATTTCCTGTTAATTCTTTACATTGCAGCTATAGTTTCCACAGCTTGCTCTAGTGAGGATGAGACTAGACTGTGTGATTAGGAATGAATATGTGCGATGTTTGATTTGGCGTGAAGTTCTTTGGTTTGTACTAGTTAAAACAGTATGTTTCTTCTCAAGTTCTTTACATTGCAGTTCAAATGTACAGAGATAACTCTAATAAAGGTTACAAGGGACTGTGTGATTAGAAATGAATATGTAAGTTTGTTTCATTTGTGGTTCACTTCTTTGCTTTGTACGAGTTAACCCGAATGTGTTTCTTGTTAACTTCTTTGCATTCCAGCTGTCGTTTACAGAAGTAAGTCTAGTAAGAATTACACGAGACTGCGTGATTAGCAATGAATATGTGCATTTGTTTCACTTGCCGTGAACTTCTTTGGTTTGTACTAGTTAACGTTAATTGTCTCTTCTTATGTTCTTTACATTGCAGTTCTAAATTACAGAGATAACTCTAATAAGGATTACCCTAGGCTGTGTGATTAGAATGAATATGTACGTTTGTTTCATTTGGCGTGAACATCTTTGTACTAAACACAATGTGTTTCTTCTTAGGTTCTTTTCATTGCAGTTCTAGTTTACGGAGATAACTCTAATAAGTGTTACAAGAGACTGTGTGTTTAGAAACGAATATGTGCGTTTGTTGCGTTTGGCGTGAACCTCTTTGCTTTGTACTAAACACAATGTGTTTCCTCTTAAGTTCTTTGCATTGCTGCTCTAGAATACAGAGATAACTCTAATAAGGATTACATGAGAGTGTGTGATTCGGAATGAATATGTACGTTTGTTTCTTTAGGGTGTAGTGCTTTGCTTTCTACTAGTTAACAGAATATGTTCCCTGTTAACTCTTGGCATTGCAGGTGTAGTGTAAGGAATTAACTCTAATAATGATTACCCGAGATTGTGTGATTAGGAATGAATATGTGCGTTTGCTTCAGTTGCCGTGTACATGTTTGTTTTGTTGTACTTAATACAATGAGTTTCTAGTTAATTCTTTACATTGCAGCTGTAGTTTGCACAGCTAACTGTAGTAAGCATGACGCTAGATTCTGTGATTATGAAGGAATATGTACAGTTGTTTGATTTGGCGTGAACTTCTTTGGTTTGTACTAGTTAACGCAATGTATTTCTTTTCAAGTTCTTTACATTGCAATTTTAGTTTACAGAGATAAATCTAATAAGGGTTACAAGAGACAGTGTGATGAGAAATGAATATGTGCATGTGTTTCATTTGCGGTCCACTTCTTTGCTTTGTATGAATTAACAGAATGTGTTTTTTATTAACCTCTTTGCATTGAACCTGTAGTTTACAGAGGTAACTCTAATAAGGTTTACTGAGACTGTGTGGTTGGGAATGAATTTGTATGTTTGTTTCACTTGCCATGAACTTCTTTGGTTTGTACTGGTTAACACAATGTGTTTCTTCTGTAGATCTTTTACATTGCAGTTCTAGTTTACAGAGATAACTCTAATAAGGATTACCCGAGTCCGTATGATTCAGAATGAATATGTATGCTTGTTTCATTTACGATTCACTTGTTTGCTTTGTACGAATTAAGAGAATGTGTTTCGTGTTAACTTCTTTACATTGTAGCTGTAGTGTACAGAGTTAAGTCTAATAAGGATTACCGGAGACTGTGTGATTAGGAATGAATATGTACGTTTGTTTCACTTGCTGTGAACTTCCCTGGTATGTACTAGTTAACACAATGTATTTCTTCTTAATTTCTTTACATTGCAGTTCTAGTTTACAGAGATAACTCTAAAAAGGGTTACAAGGGATTGTGTGATTAGAAACGAATATGTACGATTGTTTCATTAGGCGTGAACATCTTTGCTTTGTACTAAACACAATGTGTTTCCTCTTAAGTTTTTTACATTGCTGTTCTAGTGTAAAGAGATAACTGTAATTATGGTTACAAGAGAATGTGTGATTAGAAATGAATATGTACTTTTGTTTCATTTGTGGTTCACTTCTTTGCTTTGTCGGAGTTAACAGAATGTGTTTATTCTTTACTTCTTTGCATTGAAGCTGTAGTTTACAGAGGTAACTCTAATTACGATTACCTAGGTCTGTGTGATTGGGAATGAATATGTATGTTTCTTTCACTTGCCGTGAACTTTGTGGTTTGTGCTAGTTAACGCAATGTGTTTCTTCTTTAGCTCTTTACAATGCAGTTCTAGTTTACAGAGATAACTCTAATGAGGATTACCTGAGACTGTTTGATTAGGAATGAATATGTAAGTTTGTTGCGATTTACTTGTTTGCTTTGTACAGGTTAACAGAATGTGTTTCTTGTTAACTTCTATGCATTGCACCTGTAGTGTACAGAGATAAATCTAAAAAGAGTTACAAGGGACTGTGTGATTAGAAATGATTATCTACATTTGTTTCATTTGCGGTTCACTTCTTTGCTTTGTACGAGTTTACAGAATGTGTTTCTTGTTAACTTCTTTGCTTTACAGCTGTAGTGTACAGAGTTAACTCTAATAAGGTTTACCTGAGACTGTGTGATTAGTAATGAACAAGTACGTTTGTTTCATCTGCCGTGTACCTGCTTGTTTTGTTGTACTTAAAACAATGAGTTTCTTGTTAATTCTTTACATTGCAGCTGTAGTTTGCACAGCTAGCTCTAGTAAGGATTACACTAGAGTGTGTAATTAGGAATGTATATGTACGGTTTTTTGATTTGGAATGAACTTCTTTGTTTTGTACTAGTTAACGCAATGTGTTTCTTCTCAAGTTCTTTACATTGCAGTTCTAGTTTACAGAGATAACTCTAATAAGGGTCACAAGAGACTGTGTGATGAGAAATGAATATGCACGTTTGTTTCATTTGTGGTTCACTTCTTTGCTTTGTATGAGTTAACAGAATGTGTTATTTGTTAACATCTTTGCATTGAAGCTGTAGTTTACAGAGGTAACTCTCATAAGGATTACCGAGACTGTGTGATTGGGAATGAATATGTACGTTTGTTCCCCTTGCCGTGAACTTCTTTGGTTTGTACTAGTTAACGCAATGTGTTTATTCTTTAGTTCTTTACATTGCAGTTCTGTTTTACAATGATAACTCTAATAACGATTACTCGAGACTCTGTGATTAGGAATGAATATGTACGTTTGTTTCATTTGCCATCCACTTGTTGCTTTGTACGAGTTAAGAGAATGTATTTCTTGTTAACTTCTTTGCATTGCATCTGTAGTGTATAGAGATAATTCTATAAAGGGTTACAAGGAACTGTGTGATTAGAAATGATTGTCTACGTTTGTTTCATTTGCGGTTCACTTCTTTGTTTTGTATGAGTTTACAGAATGTGTTTCTTGTTAACTTCTTTACATTACAGCTGTAGTGTACAGAGTTAACTCTAATAAGGTTTACCCGAGACTGTGTGATTAGTCATGCATAAGTACGTTTGTTTCATCTGCCGTGTACCTGTTTCTTTTGTTGTACTTAACACAATGAGTTTCTTGTTAATTCTTTACATTGCAGCTGTAGTTTGCACAGCTAGCTCTTGTAAGGATGACGCTATACTGTGTAATTAGGAATGAATATGTATGGTTGTTTGATTTGGCATGAACTTCCTTGGTTTGTACTAGTTAACACAATGTGTTCGTTCTCAAGTTCTTTACATTGCAGTTCTGGTTTACAGAGATAACTCTAATAAGGGTTACAAGAGACAGTGTGATGAGAAATGAATATGTACGTTTGTTTCATTTGTGGTTCACTTCTTTGCTTTGTATGGGTTAACAGAATGTGTTTTTTGTTAACTTCTTTGCATTGCATCTGTAGTTTGCACAGCTCACTCTAGTAAGGATGACGCTAATCTCTGTGATTAGGAAAGAATGTGCACTTTTGTTTGATTTGGCGTGAACTTCTTTGGTTTTTACTAGTTAACGCAATGTGTTTCTTCATAAGTTCTTTACATTTCAGTTCTACTTTACAGAGATAACTCTAATAAGGATTACAAGAGAATGTGTGCTTAGAAATGAATATGTATGTTTATTTTATTTGCGGTTAATTTCTTTGCTTTGTTTGAGTTAACAAAACGTGTTTCTTGTTAACTTCTTTGCATTGCAGGTGTAGTTTTCAGATGTAACTCTAATAGGGATTACCGGAGACTGCGTGATTAGGTATGAATATGTACGTTTGTTACACTTGCCGTGAACTTCTTTGATTTGTACTCGTTAACACAATGTGTTTCTTCTTAAGTTCTTTACATTGCAGTTCTTGTTTACAGAGATGACTCTAATAAGGATTACCCGAGACTGTGTGATTAGGCATGAATATGTATGTTTGTTTCATCTGCCGTGTACGTGTTTGTTTTGTTGCACTTAACACAATGAGTTTCTTGTTACCTCTTTACATTGCAGCTATAGTTTGCACAGCTCACTCTAGTAAGGATGAGCCTAGTCTCTGTGATTAGGAATGAATATGTACGGTTGTTTGATTTGGTGTGAACTTCTTTGGTTTGTACTAGTTAGTGCACTGTGTTTCTTCTTAAGTTCTTTACATTGAAGTTCTACTTTACAGAGATAACTCTAATAAGGGTTAGAGGAGACTGGGTTATTACAAACGAATATGTACGTTTGTTTCATTTGCCGTGAACATCTTTGTAGTAAATACAATGTGTTTCTTCTTAAGTTCTTTACATTGCAGTTCTAGTTTACAGAGATAACTCTAATAGGGGCTACAGAAGACCGTGTGCTTATAAATGAATATGTATGTTTGCTTCATTTGCGGATCACTTCTTTCCTTTGTAGGAGTTAGCAGAATGAGTTTCTTGTTAACTTCTTTGCATTTCAGCTGTAGTTTACAAACTCTCATAGGGAGTACCCGAGACTGTGATTAGGAATAAATATGTACGTTTCTTTCACTTGCCATGATCTTATTTGGTTTGTACTAGTTAACACAATGTGTTTCTTCTTACTTTCTTTACATTGAAGTTCCAGTTTACAGAGATAACTCTAATACCGATTACCCGAGGCTGTGTGATTAGGAATGAATATGTACGTTTGTTTCATTTGCGATTCATTTGTTTGCTTTGAACGAGTTTACAGAATGTATTTCTTGTTAAGTTCTTTGTATTGCAACTGTAGTCCAATAAGGATTACCCGAGACTGTGTGAATGAATATGGACGTTTGTTTCATCTGCCGTGTACGTGTTTGTTTTGTTGTACTTAACAAAATGAATTTCTTGTTACTTCTATACATTGCCGCTGTAGTTTGCACTGCTCACTCTAGTAAGGATGATGCTATTCTCTGTGATTAGGAATGAATATGTATGGTTTTTTGATTTGGCGTGAACTTCCTTGGTTTGTACTAGTTAATGCTGTAGTTTCTTCATAAATTCTTTACATTGCAGTTCTAGTTTATGGAGATAACTCTAATAAGGGTTACAAGTGTCTGTGTGATTAGGAACGAATATGTACGTTTGTTTCACTTGGCATGTACATGTTTGTACTAAACACAATGTGTTTCTACTTAATTTCTTTACATTGCAGTTCTCATTTACAGAGATAACTCTAATAAGGCTTAAAAGAGAGTGTGTGATTAGAAAGGAATACATACGTTTGTTTCATTTGACGTGAACATCTTTGCTTTGTAATAAACACAATGTCTTTGTCTTAAGTTCTTTACATTGCAGTTCTAGTTTACGGAGATAACTCTAATAAGGGTTACAAGAGAGTGTGTGATTAGAAAGGAATGTGAAAGTGTGTTTCATTTGGCGTGAATATCTTTGTACTAAGCACAATGTGTTTCTTAAGTTCTTTACATTTCAGTTCTAGTTTAGAGAGATAACTCTAATAACTGTTATGAGACACTGTGTGATTCGAAATGAATATGTACATTTGTTTCATTAGCAGTTCACTTCTTGCTTTGTACGATTTAACACAATTTGTTTCTTTTTAAGTTCTTTGCATTGCAGCTGTAGATTACAGAGGTAACTCTAATAAGGATTAAACCTGACGGTGTGATTAGGAAGGAATATGTACGTTTGTTTCATTTGCAATTCACTTGTTTGCTTTGTACGAGTTAACAGAATGTGTTTCTTGTTAACTTCTTTGCATTGCAGGTATAGTGTACAGCGTTAACTCCAATAAGGATTACCCAAGACTGTGTGATTAGGAATGAATATGTACGTTTGTTTCATCTGCCGTGTACGTGTTTGTTTTGTTCTACCTAACACAATGAGTTTCTTCTTAATTCTTTACATTGCAACTGTAGATTGCGTGATTAGGAATGAATATGTACGGTTGTTTGATTTGGCGTGAACTTCTTTGGTTTGCACTAGTTAACGCAATGTGGTTCTTCTCAAGTTCTTTAAATTGCAGTTGTAGTTTACAGAGATAACTCTAATAAGGGTTACAAGAGACTGTTTGATTAGAAATTAATATGTACTTTTGTTCCATTTGTGGTTCACTTCTTCACTTTCTACGAGTTAACAGAATGTGTTTCTTATTAACTTCTTTGCATTGAAGCTGTAGTTTCCAGAAGTAACTCTAATAAGGATTACTCGAGACTGTGTGATTAGGAATGAATATGTACGTTTGTTTCACTGGCCATAAACTTCTTTGGTTTGTACTAGTTAACGCAATGTGTTTCTTCTTAACTTCTTTACATTGCAGTTCTAGTTTAAGGAGATAACTCTAATAAGGATTACATGAGATTGTGATTAGGAATGAATATGTAAGTTTCTTTCATTTGTGATTCACTTGTTTGCTTTGTAGGAGTTAACAGAATGTGTTTCTTCTTAACTTCTTTGCAATGCAGCTGTAGTGTAGAGAGATAACTCTAAAAAGTGTTACATGGGACTGTGTAATTAGAAATGAATACGTACTTTTGTTTCATTTGCGGTTCACTTCTTTTCTTTTATGAGTTAACCGAATGTGTTTCTTGTTAAATTCTTTGCATTGCAGCTGTAGTTTGCAGGGGTAACTCTAATAAGGATTACCCGAGACTGTGTGATTAGGAATGAATATGTACGTTTCTTTCACTTGCCGTGAACTTGTTCGGTTTGTACTAGTTAACAAAATGTGTTTCCTCTTAAGTTCTTTACATTGCAGTTCTAGTTTACAGAGATATCTCTAAGAAGGATTACCCGAGACTGTGTGATTAGGAATGAATATGTATGTTTGTTTCATTTGTGACTCACTTTTATGCTTTGTACGAGTTTACAGAATGTTTCTCTTGTTAACTTCTTTGCATTGCAGCTGTAGTGTACAGAGTTCACTCTAATAAGGATTTGCCGAGATTCTGTGATTGGGAATGAAAATATACGTTTATTTCATCTGCCGTGTACGTGTTTGTTTTGTTGTACCTAACTCAATGAGATTCTTGTTAATACTTTACATTGCAGCTGTAGCTTTCACAGCTAGCTCTAGTAAGGATGACGCTAGACTGTGTGATTGGGAATGAATATGTATGGTTGTTTGATTTGGCATGAAATTCTTTGGTTTGTACTAGTTAACGCAATGTGTTTCTTCTCAAGTTCTTTACATTGCAGTTCTAGTTTACAGGGAAAACTGTAGTAAGAGTTACAAGAGATTGTGTGATTAGAAAAGAATATGTATGTTTGTCTCATTTGAGGTGATCATCTTTGCTTTGTACTAGTTAACACAATGTCTTTCTTCTTAAGTTCTTTACATTGCAGTTCTAGTTTACAGAGATAACTCTACTAGGGATTACAAGAGACTGTGATTTGAAATAAATATGTATTTTTGTACATTTGCCATCAACATCTTTGCTTTGTACTAGTTAACACAATGTGTTTCTTCTTAAGTTCTTTACATTGCAGTTCTAGTGTACAGAGATAACTCTAATAAGGATTACAGGAGACTGTGTGATTTGAAAGGAATATGTACGTTTGTTTCTTTAGGGTGTAGTTCTTTGCTTTGTCCTGGTTGACAGAATGTGTTCCTTGTTAACTTCTTGGCATTGCAGCTGTAGTGTACAGAATTAACTCTAATAAGAATTACCCAGCACTGTGTGATTAGGAATGAATATGTATGTTTGCTTCATTTGCCCTGTACGTGTTTGTTGTGTTGTTCTTAACACAATGAGTTTCTTGCTAAT
Organism: Dipus sagitta; assembly: GCA_036346955.1. Classification (NCBI taxonomy): domain Eukaryota; kingdom Metazoa; phylum Chordata; class Mammalia; order Rodentia; family Dipodidae; genus Dipus; species Dipus sagitta. The sequence continues at coordinate 43,873,815 of CM070786.1, forward strand.
TCTTTACATTGGGGCTATAGTTTGCACAGATAGCTCTAGTAAATATGATGCTACACTGTGTGATTAGGTTGTTTGATTTGGCGTGAACTTCTTTGGTTTCTACTAGGTAACACAATGTGCTTCTTCTCAAGTTATTTACATTGCAGTTCTGGTTTCCAGAGATAACTCTAATAAGGGTTAGAAGAGACTGTGTGATTAGAAATGAATATGTATGTTTATTTCGTTTGCGGTTAACTTCTTTCCTTTGTACGAGTTAACAAAATGTGTTTCTTGTTAAATTCTTTGCATTGCAGGTGTGGTTTACAACGGTTACTCTAATAAGGTTTACCCAAGACTGCGTGATTGGGTATGAATATGTACATTTGTTTCAGTTGCTGTGAACTTCATTGGTTTGTACTAATTAACGCAATGTGTTTCTTCTTAAGCTCTTTACATTGCAGCATTGTAGTTCACAGAGATAACTCTAATAAGGGTTACAAGAGAGTGTGTGATTAGAAAGGAATATGTAAGTTTGTTTCATTTGGCGTGAACATCTTTGCTTTCTACTAAACACGATGTGTTTCTTCTTAAGTTCTTTACATTGCAGTTATAGATCACAGAGATAACTCTAATGAGGGTTACAAGATACTGTGTGCTTAGAAATGAAAATGTACGTTTGTTTAATTAGGGGTTCACTTCTTTGCTTTGTACGAGTAAACACAAATTGTTTCTTGTTAACTTCTTTGCATTGCAGCTGTTGATTACAGAGGTAATTCTAATAAGGATTACCCAAGTCTGTGTGATTAGGAAGGAGTATGTACGTTTGTTTCACCTGCGATTCACTTGTTTGCTTTGTACGAGTTAACAGAATGTGTTTGTTGTTAACTTCTTTGCATTGCAGCTGTAGTGGACAGCGTTAATTCTCATAAGGATTACCTGAGCTTGTGTGATTAGGAATGAATATGTATGTTTGTTTCACATGCCGTGTACTTGTTTGTTTTATTGTAATTAACGCAATGAGTTTCTTGTTAATTCTTTACATTGCAGCTGTAGTTTCCAGAACTGGCTCTAGTAAGGATGACGCTAGACTGTGTGATTAGGAATGAACATGTACGTTTGTTAGATTTGGTGTGAACTTCTTTGGTTAGTAATTCTTAACGCAATGTGTTTCTTCTCAAGTTCTTTACATTGCAGTTCTAATTCACAGACATAACTCTAATAATGGTTACAAGAGACTGTGTGATTAGAAATGAATATATATGTTTCTTTCATTTACAGTTCACTTCTTTGCTTTGTACGAGTTAACAGAATGTGTTTCTTGTTAACTTCCTTGCATTGCAGCTGTAGTTTACAGAGGTAACTTTAATAAGGAGTACCCGAGACTGTGTGATTAGGAATGAATATGTACGTTTGTTTCATATGCCGTGAACTTCTTTGGTTTGTACTGGTTAACACAATGTTTTTCTTCTTAAGTTCTTTACATTGCAGTTCTAGTTTACAGAGATAACTCTAAAAAGGATTACCCGAGACTGTGTGATTAGGAATGAATATGTACGTTTGTTTCATTTGCAATTCACTTGTTTGCTTTGTACGAGTTTACAGAATGTGTTTCTTCTAAACTTCTTTGCATTGCAGCTGTAGTGTACAGAGGTAACTCTAGTAAGGTTTACCCGAGACTGTGTGATTAGGAATGAATATGTACATTTGTTTCATCTGCCATGTACGTGTTTGTTTTGTTGTACTTAACACAATGATTTTCTTGCTAATTCTTTACATTCCAGCTGTAGTTTGCACAGCTCACTCTTGAGAGGATGACGCTAGTCTCTGTGGTTATGAATGAACATGAATGGTTGTTTGATTTGTCGTGAACTTCTTTGCTTGTACTGGTTAACACAATGTGTTTCTTCTTAAGTTCTTTACATTGAAGTTCTAGTTTGCAGAGATAGCTCTGATAAGAGTGACAAGAGACTGTGTGATTAAAAACGAATATGTACGTTTGTTTCATTTGGCGTGAACATCTTTTCTTAGTCCTAAACACAACACGTTTCTTCTTAAGTTATTTACATTGCAGTTCTACTTTACAGAGATAACTCTACTAAGGATTACTACAGACTGTGATTAGCAATGAATATGTACGTTTATCATTTGCCGTCAACATCTTTGCTTTGTACTAGTTAACGCAATGTGTTTCTTGTTAACTTCTTTACATTGCAGTTGTAGTGTACAGAGGTAACTCTAATAAGGAGTACAGGAGACTGTGTGATTACAAATGAATATGTACGTTTGTTTCCTTAGGGTGTAGTTCTTTGCTTTGTACTAGTTAACAGAATGTGTTCCTTGTTAACTTCTTGGCATCGCAGCTCTAGTGTACAGAATTAACTGTAATAAGGATTACCGACACTGTGTGATTAGCAATGAATATGTACGTTTGCTGCATTTGCCGTGTACGTGTTTGTTTTGTTGTACTGAACACAATGAGTTTCTTGTTATTTCTTTACATTGCAGCTGTAGTTTGCACAGCCACCACTAGTAAGGATGACGCTAGACTGTGTGATTAGGAATGAATATGTACGGTTGTTTGATTTGGCGTGAACTTCTTTGGTTTCTACTAGGTAACACAATGCGTTTCTTCTGAAGTTCTGTACATTGCAGTTCTAGTTTACAGACATAACTCTAATAAGGGTTACAAGAGACTGTGTGATTAGAAATGAATATGTATGTTTATTTCATTTGCGGTTACCTTTTTGCTTTGTACGAGTTAACAAAGTGTGTTTCTTGTTAACTTCTTTGCATTGCAGTTGTAGTTTACAGAGGTAACTCTAATAAGGATTACCGGAGACTGCGTGATTAGGAATGAATATGTACATTTGTTTCACTTGCCCTGAACTTCTTTGGTTTGTACTACTTAACGCAGTGTGTTTCTTCTTAAGTTCTTTACATTGAAGTTCTAGTTTACAGAGATAACTCTACTAAGGATTACAAGAGACTGTGATTAGAAATGAATATGTATGTTTGTGTCATTTGCCATCAACATCTTTGCTTTGTACTAGTTAATAGAATGTGTTTCTTGTTACCTTCTTTACATTGAAGTTGTAGTGTACACAGGTACTCTAATAAGGATTACAGGAGACTGTGTGATTACAAATGAATATGTACGTTTGTATCTTCAGGGTGTCGATATTTGCTTAGTACTGGTTAGCAGAATGTGTTCCTTGTTAACTTCTTGGCATCGCAGCTGTAGTGTACAGAATTAACTCTAATAAGGATTCCCTGAGACTGTGTGATTAGGAATGTATATGTACATTTGTTTCACTTGCTGTGAACTTCTTTGGTTTGTACTAGTTAACGCAATGTGTTTCTTCTTAAGTTCTTTACATTGCATTTCTAGTTTACAGAGGTAACTCTAATAAGGATTACCCAAGACTGTGTGATTAGGAATGAATATGTACGTATGCTTCATCTGCCGTGTACGTGTTTGTTTTGTTGTACTTTACACAATGAGTTTCCTGTACATCCTTTACATTGCAGCTGTAGTTTCCACAGCTAGCTCTAGTAAGGATGATGCTAGACTGTGTCATTAGGAATGAATCTGTACGGTTTTCTGATTTGGCATGAACATCTTTCCTTTGTACTGAACACAATGTGTTTCTTGCGAAGTTCTTTACATTGCAGTTCTAGTTTACAGAGATAACTCTCATAGGGGTTACAATAGACTGTGTGATTCGAAATGAATATGTATGTTTGTTTAATTTTCGGTTCATTTCTTTGCTTTGTATGTTTCATCTGCTGTGTACGTGTTTGTTTTGTGGTACTTAACCTAATGTGTTTCTTGTTAATTTTTAACATTGCAGCTGTACTTTGCAGAGCTAGCTGTAGTAATGATGACGCTAGACTGTGTGATCAGGAATGAATATGTACGCTTGTTTGATTTGGGGTAAACTTCTTTGGTTTGTACTTGTTAACGCAATGTGTTTCTTCTCAAGTTCTTTACATTGCAGTTCTAGTTTACAGAGATAACTCTAATAAGGGTTACAAAAGAGTGTGATTAGAAACGAATATGTACGCTCATTTCATTTGGCGTGAACATCTTTGCTTTCCACTAGTTAACACAATGTGTTTATTCTTAACTTCTTTACATTGCAGTTGTAGTGTACAGAGAAAACTCTAATAAGGATTACAGGAGACTGTGTGATTACAAATGAATATGTACGTTTCTTCTTTAGGGTGCATTTCTTTGCTTTGTACTGGTTAAGAGAATATGTTCCTTCTTAACTTCTTGGCATTGCAGCTGTAGTGTACAGAATTGACTCTAACAAGGATTACCTGAGACTGTGTGATTAGGAATGAATAAGTACGTTTGCTTCTTTTGCCCTGTACGTGTTTGTTTTGTTGTACTTAACACAATGAGTTTCTTTTTAATTTTTACATTGCAGCTGTCGTTTGCACAGCTAGCTCTAGGAAGTATAACGCTAGACTGTGTGATTATGAATGAATATTTACGGTTGTTTGATTTGGCGTGAACTTCTTTGGTTTGTACTAGTTAACGCAATGTGTTTCTTCTCAAGTTCTTTACATTGCAGTTCTAGTTTACAGAAATAACTGTAATAAGGATTACCCGAGAGTGTGTGATTAGGAATAAATATGTTCTTTTGTTTCGTTTGGTGTGAACATCTTTGATTTGTACTAAACACAATGTGTTTCTTCTTAAGTTCTTTACATTGGAGTTCTAGTTTATAGACATAACTCTACTAAGGATTACAAGAGACTGTGATTAGAAATGAATATGTACGTTTGTATTATTTGCCATCAACATCTTTGCTTTCTAATAGTTAACACAATGTGTTTCTTCTTAACTTCTTTACATTGCAGTCGTAGTGTACAGACATAACTCTAATCATGATTACAGGACACTGTGTTATTACAAATGAATATGTACGTTTGTTTCTTTAGGGTGCAGTTCTTTGCTTTGTACTGGTTAAGAGAATGTGTTCCTAGTTAACTTCTTGGCATTGCAACTGTAGTGTACAGAATTAACTCTAATAAGGATTTCACGAGACTGTGTGATTAGGAATGAATATGTACGTTTGTTTTATTTGGCGTGAACTTCTTTGGTTTGTACTAGTTAGCACAATTTGTTTCTTCTCAATTTCTTTACATAGTAGTTCTAGTTTACAGAGATAACTCTAAGAAGGGTTACCAGAGACTGTGTGATTAATAATGAATATGTATGTTTGTTTCATCTGCCGTGTATGTGTTTGTTTTGTTGTACTTAACACAATGTGTTTCTTCTTAATTTTTTACATTGCAGCTGTAGTTTGCAGAGCTAGCTCTAGTAAGGATGACGCTAGACTGTGTGATTAGGAATAAATATGTACGGTTGTTTGATTTGGCCTGAACTTCTTTGGTTTGTACTACTAGCTAACGCAATGTGTTTCTTCCCAAGTTCTTTACATTGCAATTCTAGTTTACAGATATAACTTTAATAAGGGTTACAAGAGACTGTGTGATTAGAAGTGAATACGTACTTTTGTTTTATTTGCGGTTCACTTCTTTGCTTTTACGAGTTAACAGAATGTGTATCTTGTTAACTTCCTAGCATTGAATCTGTAGTGTACAGAGTAAACTCTAATAAGGATTACCTGGACTGTGTGATTAGGAATGAATATGTACGTTTGTTTCATCTACCGTGTACATGTTTGTTTTGTTGTACTTAACACAATGAGTTTCTTGCTAATTCTTTATATTGCAGCTGTAGTTTGCACAGATATCTCTAGTAAGGATGACACTAGACTGTGTCATTAGGAATGAATATGTACGGTTGTTTGATTTGGCATTAACTTCTTTGGTTTGTACTAGTTAACGCAATGTGGTTCTTTTTATGTTCTTTACATTGCAGTTCTAGTTTACAGAGATAACTCTACTACGGATTACAAGAGACTGTGATTAGAAATGAATAAGTCCGTTTGTATCATTTGCCGTCAACATCTTTGCTTTGTACTAGTTAATACAATGTGTTTCTTCTTAACTTCTTTACATTGCAGTTGTAGTGTACAGAGATAACTCTAATGAGGATTACAGGAGACTGTGTGATTACAAATGAATATGTACGTTTGTTTCCTTAGGGTGCAGTTCTTTGCTTTGTACTGATTAACAGAATGTGTTCCTTGTTAACTTGTTGGCATTGCAGCTGTAGTGTACAGAATTAACTCTAATAAGGATTACCCGAGTCTGTGTGATTAGGAATGAATATGTACGTTTGCTTCGTTTGCCCTGTACGTATTTGTTTTGTTGTGCTTAACGCAATGAGTTTCTTGTTAATTCTTTACATTGCACCTGTAGTTTTCATGGCTAGCTCTAGTAAGGATGACGCTAGACTGTGTGATTAGGAATGAATATGTACGGGTGTTTGATTTGGCATGAACTTCTTTGGTTTGTACTAGTTAACGCAATGTATTTCTTCTCAAGTTCTTTACATTGCAGTTCTAGTTTACACAGATAACTCTAATAAGGATTACCCGAGACTCTGTGATTAGGAATGAATATGTACATTTGTTTCGTTTGGCGTGAACATGTTTGTACTAAACACAATGTGTTTCTTCTTAACTTCTTTTTACATTGCAGGTCTAGTTTACAGGGATAACTCTAATAAGTGTTACAAGAGACTGTGTTATTTTAAATGAATATGTACGTTTGTTTCATTTGCGATTCTCTTCTTTGCTATGTACGAGTTAACACAATGAGTTTCCTATTGACTTCTTTGCATTGCAGCTGTAGTTTACAGATGTAAATCTAATAAGGATTACCCGAGACTGTGTGATAAGGAATGAATATGTATGTTTGTTTCATCTGCTGTGTACGTGTTTGTTTTGTTGTCCTTAACACAATGAGTTTCTTGTTACTTATTTATATTGCAGGTGCAGTTTGCACAGGTCACGCTAGTAAGGATGAGGCTACTCTCTGTGATTAGCAATGAATATCTACGGTTCTTTCATTTGGCGTGAACTTCTTTGGTTTGTACTAGTTAACGCAATGTGTTTCTTCCCAAGTTCTTTAAATTGCAGTTGTAGTTGACAGAGATAACTCTAATAAGGGTTACAAGAGACTGTTTGATTAGAAATTAATATGTACTTTTGTGTCATTTGCGGTTCACTTCTTTACTTTCTACGAGTTAACAGAATGTGTTTCTTATTAACGTGTTTGCATTGAAGCTGTAGTTTCCAGAGATAACTCTAATAAGGATTACCCGAGCCTGTGTGATTAGCAATGAATATGTGCGTTTGTTTCACTGGCCGTAAACTTCTTTGGTTTGTACCAGTTAACGCAATGTGTTTCTTCTTATCTTCTTTACATTGCAGTTCTAGTTTAAGGAGATAACTCTAATAAGGATTACACGAGATTGTGATTAGGAATGAATATGTACGTTTGTTTCTATTGTGATTCACTTGTTTGCTTTGTACGAGTTAACAGAATGTGTTTCTTGTTAACTTCTTTGCAATGCAGCTGTAGTGTACAGAGATAACTCTAAAAAGTGTTACATTGGACTGTGTGATTGAAAATGAATACGTAGTTTTGTTTCATTTGCGGATCACTTCTTTTGTTTTATGAGTTAACAGAATGTGTTTCTTGTTAAATTCTTTGCAGTGCAGCTGTAGTTTCCAGAGGTAACTCTAATAAGGATTACCTGAGACTGTGTGATTAGGAATTAATATGTACGTTTGTTTCTCTGGCCATGAACTTCTTTGGTTTGTACTAGTTAATGCAATGTGTTTCCTCTTAAGTTCTTTACGTTGCAGTTTTAGTTTACAGAGATAACTCTAAGAAGGATTACCCGAGACTGTGTGATTAGGAATGAATATGTACGATTGTTTTATTTGTGATTCACTTTTATGCTTTGTATGAGTTGACAGAATGTTTTTCTTGTTAACTTCTTTGCATTGCAGCTGTAGTGTACAGAGTTCACTCTAATAAGGATTACCCGAGACTCTATGATTGGGAACGAATATATACATTTATTTCATCTGCCGTGTACGTGTTTGTTATATGTGCTTAACTCAATGAGTTTCTTGTTAATACTTTAGATTGCAGCTGTAGCTTTCACAGCTAGCTCTAGTAAGGATGACGCTAGACTGTGATTAGGAATGAATATGTACGGTTGTTTGATTTGGCATGAAATTCTTTGGTTTGTACTAGTTAACGCAATGTGTTTCTTCTCAAGTTCTTTACATTGCAGTTCTATTTTATAGAGAATACTATAATAAGAGTTACAAGAGACTGTGTAATTAGAAACGAATATGCATGTTTGTCTCATTTGGCATGAACATCTTTGCTTTGTAGTAAACACAATGTGTTTCTTCTTAAGTTCTTTACATTGCAGTTCTAGTTTACAGAGATAACTCTACTAAGGATTACAAGAGACTGTGATTAGAAATGAATATGTACTTTTCTACATTTGCCATCAACATCTTTGCTTTGTACTAGTTGACACAATGTGTTCCTTGTTAACTTCTTGGCATTGCAGCTGTAGTGTACAGAATTAACTCTAATAAGGATTACCCGACACTGTGTGATTAGGAATGAATATGTATGTTTGCTTCATTTGCCCTGTACGTGTTTGTTGTGTTGTACTTAACACAATGAGTTTCTTTTTAATTCTTTACATTGCGGCTGTAATTTCCACAGATAGCTCTAGTAAATATGACGCTAGACTGTGTGATTAGGAATGAATATGTAAAGTTGTTTGATTTGGCCTTAACTTCTTTGGTTTCTACTAGGTATCACAATGTGCTTCTTCTCAAGTTATTTAAATTGCAGTTCTGGTTTACAGAGAAAACGCTAATAAGGGTTAGAAGAGACTGTGTGATTAGAAATGAATATGTATGTTTATTTCGTTTGTGGTTAACTTCATTGCTTTGTACGAGTTAACAAAATGTGTTTCTTGTTAGATTCTTGGCATTGCAGGTGTGGTTTACAAAGGTTACCTTAATGAGGTTTACCTGAGACTGCATGATTGGGAATGAACGTACGTTTGTTTCAGTTGCTGTGAACTTCCTTGGTTTGTACTAGTTAACGCAATGTGTTTCTTCCTAGTTCTTTACATTGCAGTTCTAGTTTGCAGAGATAACTCTAATAAGGATTACATGAGACTGTGTGATTAGGAATGAATATGTACGTTTCTTTCACCTGCCGTGTACGTGTTTGTTTTGTTTTAGATAACAAAATGAGTTTCTTGTTACCTCTTTACATTGCACTTGTAGTTTCCACAGCTCACTCTAGTAAGGAAGACGCTAGTCTCAGTGATTAATAATAAAGGTGTACGGTTGTTTGATTGGCGTGAACTTCTTTGGTTGTACTAGTTAACGCAATGTGTTTTCTTCTTAAGCTCTTTACATTGCAGTTCTAGTTTACAGAGAGAAACTCTAATAAGGGTTAGAAGAGAGAGTGTGATTAGAAAGGAATATGTAAGTTTGTTTCATTTGGCGTGAACATCTTGTTTTGTACTAAACACAATGTGTTTCTCTTAAGTTCTTTACATTGCAGTTATAGTTTACAGAGATAACTCTAATGAGGGTTACGAGATACTGTGTGCTTGGAATGAATATGTACGTTTGTTTCATTAGGGGTTCACTTCTTTGCTTTGTACGAGTAAACACAATTCTTTCTTGTTAACTTCTTTGCATTGCAGCTGTTGATTACAGAGGTAACTCTAATAAGGATTACCTGAGTCTCTGTCATTAGGAAGGAGTATGTACATTTATTTCACTTGCGATTCACTTGTTTGCTTTGTACGAGTTAACAGTATGTGTTTCTTAACTTCTTTGCATTGCAGCTGTATTGTACAGCGTTAAATCTCATAAGGATTACCCGAGACTATGTGATTAGGAATGAATATGTACGTTTGTTTCTCATGCCGTGTATGTGTTTGTTTTGCTGTAATTAACGCAATGAGTTTCTTGTTAATTCTTTACATTGCAGCTGTAGTTTGCAAAACTGGCTCTAGTAAGGATGACGCTAGACTGTGTGATTAGGAATGAATATGTACGGTTGTTAGATTTGGTGTGAACTTCTTTGGTTTGTAATTCTTAATGCAATGTGTTTCTTCTCAAGTTCTATGTGATTAGGAATGAATATGTATGTTTGTTTCACTTGCCGTGAACTTCTTTGGTTTGCACAAGTTAACACAATGTGTTTCTTCTCAAGTTCTTTACATTGCAGTTCTAGTTTACATAGATAACTCTAATAAGGGTTACAAGAGACTGTGTGAGTAGAAATGAATATCTATGTTTGTTTCATTGGCGATTTACTTGTTTGCTTTGTGGGAGTTAACAGAATGTGTTTCTTGTTAACTTCTTTGCATTGCAGCTGTAGCGCACAGAGTTAAATCTAATAAGGATTACAGGAGACTGTGTGATTAGGAGTGAATATGTACGTTTGTTTCATCTCCCGTGTACGTGTTTGTTTTGTTCTACTTAACACAATGAGTTTCTTGTTACTTCTTTATATTGCAGATGTAGTTTGCACAGCTCACTCTAGTAAGAATGACGCTAGTCTCTGGGATTAGGAATGAATATGTACGGTTATTTGATTTGGCATGAACTTCTTTGGTTTGTACTAGTTAACGCAAAGTGTTTCTTCTTAAGTTCTTTACATTGCAGTTCTAGTTTACAAATACCTCTAATAAGGGTTACAAGAGACTGTGTGATTAGAACCGAATATGTATGTTTATTTCTTTTGGCGTGAACCTCTTTGTACTAAACACAATGTGTTTCTTCTTAAATTCTTTACATTGCAGTTCTAGTTCACAGAGATAACACTATTAAGAGTTACAAGAGACTGTGTGATTAGAAACGAATATGTACGTTTGTTTCATTTGGCGTGAACATCTGCTTGGTGCTAAACACAATGTGTTTCTTCTTAAGTTCTTTTCACTGCAGTTGTAGAGTACAGGGATATCTCTAATAAGGATTACATGAGACTGTGTGATTAGATAGGAATATGTACCTTTATTTCTTTGCGGTGTACTTCTTTGCTTTGTACGAAACACAATGTGTTTCTTCATAAGCTCTTTACATTGCAGTTCTAGTTTACACAGATAACTGTAATAAGGATTACAAGAGACTGTGCATTTAGAAACGAATATGTACGTTTGTTTCATTACACATGAACACCTTTGCTTTTTACAAAAAAAACAATGTGTTTCTACTTAGGTTCTTTACATTGCAGTTCTAGTTTACAGAGGTAACTCTAATAAGGGTTAAGAGATACTGTGGTGATTAGAAATGAATATGTACGTTTTGTTTCATTAGCGGTTCACTTCTTTTTTCTTTGTACGATTTTAACACAGTATGTTTCTTGTTAACTTCTTTGCATGGCAGCTGTATATTACAGAGGTAACTCTAGTAAGGATTACCCGAGACTGTGTGATTAGGGATGAATATGTATTTGGTTTCATTTGCGATTCTCTTGTTTTGCTTTGTACGAGTTAACAGAATGTGTTTCTTCTTAACTTTTTTGAATTGCAGATGTAGTGTACAGTGTTAACTTTTAATAAGGTATTACCCGAGACTGCATGATTAGGAATGAATATGTACGTTTCTTTTACGTGCCGTGTACAAGTTTGGTTTTGTTGTAATTAAGGGGAAATTAGTTTCTTGTTAATTGTTTACATTGCAGCTGTAGTTTCGAGAGCTGGCTCTGGTAAGGAAGACACTAGAATGTTTGATTAGGAATGCGTACGTACGGTTGTTTGATTTGGGGTGAACTTCTTTGTTTGTACAGTTAACGCAAAGTTTCTTCTCAAGTTCTTTACAATGCAGTTCTAGTTTATAGAGATAACTCTAATAATCGTTACAAGAGACTGTGTGATTAAAATGAATATGTACGTTTGTTTCATTTTGGTTCACTTCTGTGCTTTGTAGGGGTTAACAGAATGTGTTTCTTGTAAACTTCTTTGCATTGAAGCTGTTGTTTACAGAGGTAACTCTAATAAGGATTACCTGAGACTGTGGATTAGGAATGATATGTGCGTTTGTTCACTTCTGTAAACTTCTTTGGTTTGTAGTAGTTAACGCAATTGGTTTCTTCTTAACTTCTTTATTTTGCAGTTCTAGGTTAGAGAGATAACTCTAACAAGGATTACAGAAGACTTTGTGATTTGGAATGATTATGTATGTTTGTTTCATTTGCGATTCACTTGTTTGCTTTGTAGGAGTTCACAGAATGTGCTTCTTGTCAACTTCTTTGCATTGCAGATGTAGTGTACAGAATTAACTCTAATAGAGGATTACCTGAGACTGCATGATTAGAAAATGAATATGGACGTTTGTTTCATTTGCCGTGTACTTCTTTGCTTTGGTACTAGTTAACATAATGTGTTTCTTCTTCAGTTCTTTTCCTTGCACCTGTAGTGTATACAGTTATCTCTAGTAAGGGTGACAAAAGACTGTGATTAGAAGTGCATGAGTACATTTGTTTCAATTGGCGTGAACATCTTTGTTGTACTAGTTAACACAATGTGTTTCTTCTCAAGTTCTTTACGTTGCTGTTCTAGTTTACAGAGATAACTGTAATAGGGGTTACAAGAGAATCTGTGATTAGAAAGGAATATGTACGTTTGTTTCAATTGGCGTGAACATCTTTGTTTGTAGAAGTTAACACAATGTGTTTCTTCTTATGTTCTTTTCATTGCAGCTGTACTGTACAGAGTTAACTCTAATAAGGATTTGAAAAGACTGCGATTAGAAGTGAAGGAGTAGGTTTCCTTCATTTGGCATGAACATCTTTGTTAGTACTAGTTAACACAATGTGTTTCTTCTTAAGTTCTTTACATTGCGGTCCTAGTTTACAGAGATAACTCTAATCAGTGTTACAAGAGACTCTGTGATTAGAAAGGAATATGTACAATTGTTTCATTGCGTAAACATCCTTATTTGTGCTAGTTAACACAATGTGTTTCTTCTTAAGTTCTTTACGTTCCGGTACTAGTTTACAAGAGATAACTGTAATAAGAGCTACAAGAGACTCTTTGATTAGAAGTGAATAAGTATCGGTTTGTGTTCATTAGGCATAAACATCTTTGTTTGTCCCAAGTTAACACAATGTGTTTCGTCTTAGTTTCTTTACGTTGCTGTTCTAGTTTACAGAGATAACTTTATACGGATTGCAAAGAGACAGTGTGATTAGATGTGAATGAGTACGTGTGTTTCATTTGGCGTGAACATCTTTGTTTGTACTAGCTAACCACAATGTTGTTTCTTCTTAAGTTCTTTATATGCACTTCTAGTTACTAGAGATAACTATAATAGTTACAAGAGACTCTGCGATGTAGAAACGAGTATGGTACGTTTGTTTCAATTGGGCGTGAACATCTTTGCTTGTAGTGGTTAACACAATGTGTTTTCTTCGTAACTTCTTTGCGTTGTGGTTCTAGTTGACACAGATAACTCTAATAGGAGATATAAGAGACTCGTTGATTAGAAATGAATATGTACGTTTGTTTCAATTGGCGTGAACATCTTTGTTTGTACAAGTTGAAACAATGTGTTTCTTCTTATGCTCTTTTCATTGCAGCTGTAGTGTACAGAGTTAACTCTAATAAGGATTTGTAAAGACTGTGATTAGAAACGAATGAGTAGGTTTGTTTCATTTGGCATGAACATCTTTGTTTGTACCAGTTAACTGTCCAGTCCAGCAGGACTCAGTTATTCGGTGGGCACGAGGGGGACCAGGCCTGTGAAAAGATGGTTGAGAAAGGTGCAAATGGTTGTCAAGGTCTCTAACTTTATTTTTTACACAGTGGTTGTATAGGGAAAGAAAAGGGTGGAGGAAGCTGCCTGACGTGATTTAGGGCAGGAATTTTTAGGAAACTAAGAGGAGGTGTAACTGGGTGTTTATCTACTCTTAGGAAAACTAGAGGAGATGTATCCATGTGTTTTCCTAATCTTGCCTTAATGGCCTGACATCCTGATCATAAACTGGCCTTTTGCAAATGATAAGATTCTGCAGACCACATTCCTAACTGCAAGCTGGATGGACCAGCTTTCTGGAGAATGAGTCAACTTAAGAACAGGCCCAGGCAAAATGGAGAGGCTTTTGATTTATGGCTCCCGACATCTCCTCCCTGTTTTATACAAAAGAGGGGGGAGGCCCGCTTTTCAGCGGTGGGCTTTAACCAACAAAAGGTCACAGTGTTCCTGTAATAGTCATTTTCACAAGCTACAGTTTCGGTCTCGATCTCCAATAGTTAACACAATGTGTTTCTTCTTAAGGTCTTTACACTGTGGTCCTAGTTTACAGAGATAACTCTAATAAGTGTTACAAGAGACTCTGTGATTAAAAACGATAATGTACGTTTGTTTCATTTGGCGTGAACATCCTTGTTTGTACTAGTTAACACAATTTATTTCTTCTTAAGTTCTTTACATTGCTGTACTAGTTTACAGAGATAACTGTAATATGATTTAAGAGACTCTGTGATTAGAAGCGAATAAGTCCGTTTGTTGCATTTGACGTAAACATCTTTGTTTGTCCAAGTTAACACAACGTGTTGATGCTCTGTGAATAGAAGCGAATAAGTACTTTTGTTTCATTTGGCGTGAAGACCTTGTTTGTACAAGTTAACACAATGTCTTTCTTCTTATGTTCTTTTCATTGCAGCTGTAGTGTACAGAGTTAACTCTAATAAGGATTTGAAAAGACTGTGATTAGAAGCGAATGAGAAGAGTTGTTAAATTTCGCGTGAACATCTTTGTTTGTACTAGTTAACATAACCACTTTCTTCTTAAGTTCTTTACGTTGCGATTCTAGTTTACAGAGATAACTCTAATAAGGGAAACAAGAGACTCTGATTTCAAACGAATGTGTACATTTGTTGCATTCGACCTGAAATAGTTTGTTTGTATTAGCTAACACAATGTGTTTCTTCTTAAGTTCTTCTCCTTGCTGCTGTAGTGTACAGAGTTAACTCTAATAAGGGTTACAAGAGACACTGTGATTTGGAATGAATGTGTACGTTTCCTCCATTTGGCTTGAACATCTTTGCTTTGAACTGAACACAATGTCTTCCTTCTTAAGATTTTTCTATTGCAGTTCTACTCTGCAGAGATAACTCTAATAAGGATTACAACGGACTGTGTGATTAGAAATGAATATGTACATTTGTTTCATTTGCCGTGTACTTCTTTGCTTTGTACTAGTTAACATAATGTGTTTCTTCTTAGGTTCTTCTCCTTGCAGCTGTACTGTACACAGTTACCTCTAGTGAGAGTGAAAAAGACTGTGGTTAGATGTGAATGTGTACATTTGTATCATTTGGCGTGAATATCTTTGTTTGTACTAGTTAACACAATGTGTTTCTTCTTTAGATCTTTACGTTGTGATTCTAGTTTACAGATATAACTGTATTAGGAGTTACAGGAGTCTCTGTGATTAGAAACAAATATGGACATTTGTTTCAATTGGCGTGAACATCTTTGTAGAAATTAACACAATGTGTTTCTTCTTATGTTGTTTTCATTGTAGCTGTAGTGTACAGAGCTAACTATAATAAGGATTTGAAAAGACTGTGATTAAAAGCGAATGAGTAGGTTTGTTTCATTTCGCGTGAATATCTTCGTTTGTACTAGTTAACACAATGTGTTTCATCTACAGTTCTTTACGTTGCCGTTCTAGTTTACAGAGATAACTGTAATATGATTTACAAGAGCCTTTGTGATTAGAAATGAATATGGACGTTTGTTTCCATTGGCGTGAACATCTTTGGTTGTAGAAGTTAACACAATGTGTTTCTTCTTGTGTTCTTGTCATTGCAACTGTAGTGTACAAAGCTAACTCTAATAAGGATTTGAAAAGACTGTGATTAAAAGCAAATGAGTAGGTTTGTTTCATTTGACGTGAACATTTTTGTTTGTACTAGTTAACACAATGTGTTTCTTCTTAAGATCTTTACGTTGTGGTTCTAGTTTACAGAGATAACTGTAATAGGAGTTACAACAGCCTCTGTGATTAGAAACGAATATAGACGTTTGTTTCCATGGGCGTGAACATCTTTGTTTGTACTAGTTAACACAAGGTGTTTCTTCTTATGTTCTTTTCATTGCAGCTGTAGTGTACAGAGCTAACTCTAATAAGGATTTGAAAAGACTGTGATTAAAAGCGAATGAGTAGGTTTGTTTCATTTGGCGTGAACATCTTTGTTTGTACTAGTTAACACAATGTGTTTCATCTACATTTCTTTACGTTGTGGTACTAGTTGACAGAGATAACTGTAATAGGAGTTAGAAGAGACTCTGATTAGAAGCGAACGAGTACGTTTGTTTCATTTAATTAGTGTTACAAGAGACTCTGTGACTAAAAACGAATATGTACGTTTGTTTCATTTGGTGTGAACATCCTTGTTTGTACTAGTTAACACAATGTGTTTCTTCTTAAGTTCTTTACGTTGCAGTACTAGTTGACAGAGATAACTGTAATAAGAGTTACAAGAGACTCTGTGATTGGAAGGGAATAAGTACGTTTGTTTCATTTGGCGTAAACATCTTTGTCCAAGTTAACACAACGTGTTTCTGATACTCTGTGATTAGAAGCGAATAAGTACGTTTGTTTCATTTGGCGTGAACATCTTTGGTTGTACAAGTTAACACAATGTGTTTCTTCTTATGTTCTTTTCATTGCAGCTGTAGTGTACAGAGTTAACTCTAATAAGGATTTGAAAAGACTGTGATTAGAAGCGAATATGTACATTTGTTTCATTTTGCATGAACATGTTTGTTTGTCCAAGTTAACACAATGTGTTTCTTCTTAAGTTCTTGGCGTTTCTCTTCTAGTTTACAGAGATAACTCTAATACAGATTACAAGGACTCTCTGAATAGGAGCGAATGAGTACATTTGTTGCATTGGCGTGAACATGTTTGTTTGTCCAAGTTAACACAATGTGTTTCTCCTTAAGTTCTTTGCATTTCTGTTCTAGTTTATAGAGATAACTCTAATACAGATTACAAAGACTCTCTGATTAGATGCAAATGAGTACGTTTGTTTCAGTTTGCGTGAACATCTTTGTACTAGTTAACACAATGTGTTTTTTCTTAACTTCTTTACGTAGTGGTTCTAGTTTACAGAGATAACTCTCATAAGAGTTACAACTGACTCTGTGATTATAAGCAAATGTCTACGTTTGTTTCATTTGGCGTGTACATCTTCGTACTAGTTAACACAGTTTGTTTCTTCTTAAGTTCTTCTCCTTGCAGCTGTAGTGTACAGAGTTAACACTAATACGGGTTACAAGACACTCTCTGATTTGGAATGAATGTGTACATTTCTTCCATTTGGCATGAACATCTTTGCTTTAATTGAACACAATGTGTTTCTTCTTAATTTTTTTCTATTGCAGTTCTACTCTGCAGAGATAACTCTAATAAGGATTACAATAGACTGTGTGATTAGAAATGAATATGTACGTTTGTTTCATTTGCTGTGTACTTCTTTTCTTTGTACTAGTTATCATAATGTGTTTTCTTCTTAAGTCCTTTTCCTTGCAGCTGTACTGTACACAGTTACCTCCAGTAAGGTGACAACAGACTGTGATTAGATGCCAATGAGTACATTTGTTTCATTTGGCGTGAACATCTTTGTTTGTACTAGTTAACACAATGTGTCTCTTCTTAAGTTCTTTACGTTGCGGTACTAGTTTACAGAGATAAGTGTAATAAGAGTTACAAGAGACTCTGTGATTAGAAGCGAATAAGTACGTTTGTTTCATTTGGTGTGAACATCTTTACTTGTACAAGTTAACACAATGTGTTCCTTCCTATGTTCTTTTCATTGCAGCTGTAGTGTACAGAGTTAGTTCTAATAAGGATTTGAAAAGACTGTGATAAGAATCGAAAAAGTACGTTTGTTTCATTTGGCGTGAACATCTTTGTTTGTCCAAGTGAACACAATGTGTTTCTTCTTAAGTTGTTTACGTTGCGGTGCTGGTTTACAGAGATAACTAGAATAGGAGTTACAAGAGACTCTGTGATTAGAGACGAATATGTACGTTAGTTTCATTTGGCGTGAACATCCTTGTTTGTACTAGTTAACACAATGTGTTTCTTCTTAAGTTCTTTTCGTTGCGGTTTTAGTTTACAGAGGTAACTGTAATAGGAGTTACAAGAGACACTGTGATTAGAAATGAATATGTACATTTGTTTCATTTGGCGTGATCATCTTTGCTTCTACTAGATAACATAATGTGTTTCTTCTTATGTTGTTTTCACTGCAGCTGTAGTGTACAGAGCTAACTCTAATAAGGATTTAAAATGACTGTGATTAAAAGCGAATGGGTAGGTTTGTTTCATTTGGTGTGAACATCTTTGTTTGTACTAGTTAACACAATGTGTTTCTTCTTAAGTTCTTCACGCTGCGGTTCTAGTTTACACAGATAACTGTACTAGGAGTTACAAGAGATTCTGTGATTAGAAATGAATATGTACGTTCTTTCATTTGGCATTAACATCCTTGTTTGTACTAGTGAATACAATGTGTTTCTACTTAAGTTCTTTGCATTGCATTTCTAGTTTACAGAGATAACTGTAATAGGAGTTACAATAGACTCTGTGATTAGAAACGAATATCTACGTTTGTTTCATTTGGCGTGAACATCCTTGTTTGAACTAGTTAACACAATTTGAATCTTCTTAAGTTCTTTACATTGCGGTCCTAGTTTACAGAGATCACTCTAATTAGTGTTACAAGAGACACTGTGATTTGGAATGAATGTGCACATTTCTTCCATTTGGTGTGAACATCTTTGCTTTGAACTGAACACAATGTATTTCTTCTTAAGTTTTTCCTATTGCAGTTCTACTCTGCAGAGATAACTCTAATTAGGATTACAATAGGCTGTGTGATTAGATATGAATATGTACATTTGTTTCATTTGCCTAGTACTTCTTTGCTTTGTACTAGTTAACATACGTGTTTCTTCTTAAGTTCTTTTCCTTGCAGCTGGACTGTATACAGTTACCTCTAGTAGGGTGACAACAGACTGTGATTAGATGCGAATGAGTACATTTGTTTCATTTGGCGTGAACATCTTTGTTTGTACTAGTTAACACAATGTGTTTCTTCTTAAGTTCTTTACGTTGTGGTACGAATTTACAGAGATAACTGTAATAAGAGTTACAAGAGACTCTGTGATTAGAAGCGAATAAGTACGTTTGTTTCACTTGACGTAAATATCTTTCTTTGTCCAAGTTAACACAACGTGTTTCTGATGCTCTGTGCATAGAAGCGAATAAGTACGTTTGTTTCATTTGGCGTGAACACATTTTTTGTACAAGTTAATACAACGTGTTTCTTCTTATCTTCTATTCATTGCAGCTGTAGTGTACAGAGTTAAATCTAATAAGGATTTGATAAGACTGTGATTAGAAGCGAATGAGTAGGGTTGTTTCATTTCGCGTGAACATCTTTGTTTGTACTAGTTAACACAACCTGTTTCTTCTTAAGTTCATTACGTTGCGTTTCTAGTTTACAGAGATAACTCTAATAAGGGAAACAAGAGACTCCGATTTGAAACGATTGTGTACCTTTGTTTCATTCGGCCTGAAATACTTTGTTTGTATTAGTTAACACAAGGTTTTTCTTCTAATGTTGTTCTCCTTGCAGCTGTAGTGTACAGAGTTAAGTCTAATAAGGGATACAAGAGACTCTGATTTGGAGTGAATGTGTACATTTCTCCCATTTGGCGTGAACGTCTTTGCTTTGAACTGAACACAATGTGTTTCTTCTTAAGTTTTTTCTATGGCGGTTCTACTCTGCAGAGATAACTCTAATAAGGATAACAAGAGACTGTGTGATTAGAAATGAATATGTACGTTTGTTTCATTTGCTGTGTTCTTCTTTGCTTTCTACTAGTTAACATAATGTGTTTCCTGTTATGTTCTTTTCCTTGCAGCTGTAGTGTACACAGTTACCTCTAGTAAGAGTGACCAAAGACTGATTAGATGCGAATGAGTACATTTGTTTCATTTGTCGTGAACATCTTTGTTTGTCCTAGTTAACACAATGTGTTTTTTCTTAAGTTCTTTACATTGCGGTTCTATTTTACAGAGATAACTGTAATAGGAGTTACAAGAGCCTCCGTGATTAGAAACGAATATGGATGTTTGTTTCAATTGGCGTGAACATCTTTGTTTGTAGAAGTTAGCACAATGTGTTTCTTCTTATGTTCTTTTCATTGTAGCTGTAGTGTACAGAGCTAACTCTACTAAGGATTTAAAGACTGTGATTAAAAGAGAATGAGTAGGTTTGTTTCATTTCGCGTGAATATCTTTGTACTAGTTAACACAATGTATTTCTTCTTAAGTTCTTTACATTGCCATTCTAGTTTACAGAGATAACTGTAATACGATTTACAAGAGCCTCTGTGATTAGAAACGAATATGGACGTTTGTTTCCATTAGCGTGAACATCTTTGTTTGTAGAAGTTAACACAATGTGTTTCTTCTTATGTTCTTTTTATTGCAGCTGTAGTCTACAGAGCTAACTCTAGTAAGGATTTGAAAAGACTGTGATTAAAAGCAAATGAGTAGGTTTGTTTCATTTGGCGTGAACATCTTTGTTTGAACTACTTAACACAATGTGTTTCTTCTTCAGTTCTTTACGTTTCGTTACTAGTTGACAGACATAATTGTAATAAGAGTTACAAGAGACCCTGTGATTAGAAACGAATAAGTACGTTTGTTTCATTTGGCGAGAACTTACTTGTTTATACTAGTTAACTCAATGTGTTTCTTCGTAAGTTCTTGCGTTGCGGTACTAGTTTAAAGAGATAACTCTAATATGGATTACAAAAGACGCTGTGATTAGAAGCGAATGAGTACGTTTGTTTCATTTGGCTTGAACATCTTTGTATTATTTAGACAATGTGTATCTTCTTAAGTTCTTCTCCTTGCAGCTGTAGTGTACAGAGTAAACTCTAATACGGATTACAAAACACTCTGTGATTAGAAGGGAATGAGTATGTTTGTTTCATTGGCGTGAACATCTTTGTACTAGTTAACACAATGTGTTTCTTCCTTAGTTCTTCTCCTTGCTGCTGTAGTGTACAGAGTTAATTCTAATAAGGGTTACAAGAGACTCTCTGATTTGGAATGAATGTGTACGTTTCTTCCATTTGGCGTGAATATCTTTGCTTTGAACTGAACACAATGTGTTTCTTCTTAAGTTTTTTCTGTTGCAGCTCTACTCTGCAGAGATAACTCTAATAAGGATTACAAGAGACTGTGTGATTCGAAGTGAATATGTACGTTTGTTTCATTTGCCGTGTACTTCCTTGATCTGTACTAGTTAACATAATGTGTTTCTCCTTAAGTTCTTTTCCTGGCAGCTGTACTGTACACAGCTACCTCTGGTAAGGGTGACCAAAGACTGTGATTAGATGCGAATGAGTACATTTGTTTCATTTGGCATGCACATCTTTGTACTAGTTAACACAATGTGTTTCTTCTTATGTTCTGCTCCTTGCAGCTGTAGTGTACAGAGTTATCTCTAAA
Organism: Dipus sagitta; assembly: GCA_036346955.1. Taxonomy (NCBI): domain Eukaryota; kingdom Metazoa; phylum Chordata; class Mammalia; order Rodentia; family Dipodidae; genus Dipus; species Dipus sagitta. The sequence continues at coordinate 43,895,328 of CM070786.1, forward strand.
AAGGGTGACAAGAGACTCTCTGATTTGGAATGAATGTGTGCCTTTCCTCCATATGGCGAAAACATCTATACTTTGAGCTGAACACAAGTTGTTTCTTCTTAAGTTTTTTCTATTGCAGTTCTACTCGGCAGAGATAACTCTAATAAGGATTACAGGAGACTGTGTAATTAGAAATGAATATGTACGTTGTTTCATTGGCCATGTACTTCTTTGCTTTGTACTAGTAAACATAATGTGTTTCTTCTTAAGTTCTTTTCCTTGCAGCTCTAGTATATACATTTACCTCTAGTAAGGGTGGCAAAAGACTGTGATTAGAAGTGAATTAGTACATTTGTTTCATTTCCCGTGAACATCTTTGTTTGTACTAGTAAACACAATGTGTATCTTCTTAAGTTCTTTACATTGCGGTCCTAGTTTGCAGAGATAACTCTCATAAGTGTTACAAGAGACACAGGTATTAAAAACGAATATGTATGTTTCTTTCAGTTGGCATGAACATCCTTGTTTGTACTAGTTAACACAATATGTTTCTTCTTATGTTATTTACGTTGTGGTACTAGTTTACAGATATAATTGTAATAAGAGTTACAAGAGACTCTGTGATTATAAGCGAATAAGTACGTTTGTTTCATTTGGCTTAAACATCTTTGTTTGTACAAGTTAACACAATGTGTTTTGATGCTCTGTGATTAGAAGCGAATAAGTACGTTTGTTTCATTTGGCATGAACATCTTTGCTTTTACAAGTTAACAAAATGTGTTTCTTCTTATGTTCTTTTCATTGCAGCTGTAGTGTACAGAGTTAACTCTAATAAGGACTTGAAAAGACTGTGATAAGAAGAGAATAAGTACGTTTGTTTCATTTGGCGTGAACACCTTTGTTTGTCCAAGTTAACACATGTGTTTCTCCTTAAGATCTCTACGTTTCTGTTCTGGTTTACAGGGATAACTCTAATACAGATTACAAAGACTTTGTGATTAGAAGCCAATAAGTACGTTTGTTTCATTTGCCTTAAACATCTTTGTTTGTCCAAGTTAACACAATGTGTTTCTGATGCTCTGTGATTAGAAGCGAATAAGTACGTTTGTTTCATTTGGCATGAATATCTTTGCTTTTACAAGTTAACAAAATGTGTTTCTTCTTATGTTCTTTTCATTGCAGCTGTAGTGTACAGAGTTAACTCTAATAAGGACTTGAAAAGACTGTGATAAGAAGCGAAAGAGTACGTTTGTTTCATTTGGCGTGAACATCTTTGTTTGTCCAAGTTAACACATGTGTTTCTCCTTAAGATCTCTACGATTCTGTTCTGGTTTAAAGGGATAACTCTAATACAGATTACAAAGACTCTGTGATTAGAAGCGAAAGAGTACGTTTGTTTCATTTGGCGTGAACGTCTTTGTACTAGTTAACACAATGTGTTTTTCCTTAAGTTCTTTACGTAGTGGTTCTAATTTACAGAGATAACTCTAATAAGAGTTACAAGTGACTCTGTGATTAGAAGTGAATGACTACGTTTGTTTCACTTGGCGTGAACATCTTTGTACTAGTTAACACAGTGTGTTTCTTAAGTTCTTCTCCTTGCAGCTGTAGTGTACAGAGTTAACTCTAATAAGGGTTACAAGAGACTCTCTGATTTGGAATGAATGTGTACATTTCTTTCATTTGGCGTGAACATCTTTGCTTTGAACTGAACACAATGTGTTTCTTCTTAAGTCTTTCCTATTGCAGTTCTACTCTGCAGAGATAACTCTAATAAGGATTACAATAGACTGTGTGATTAGAAATGAATATGTACGTTTGTTTCATTTGCCGAGTGCTTCTTTGCTTTGTACTTGTTAACATAATGTGTTTCTTCTTAAGTTCTTTTCCTTGCAGCTGTATGGTATACAGCTACATCCAGTAAGGGTGACAACAGACTGTGATTAGATGCGAATGAGTACATTTGTTTCATTTGGCGTGAACATCTTTGTTTGTACTAGTTAGCACAATGTGTTTCTTCTTAAGTTCTTTACGTTGCGGTACAAGTTTACAGAGATAACTGTAATAAGAGTTACAAGAGACTCTGTAATTAGAAGCGAATAAGTACGTTTGTTTCACTTGACGTAAATATCATTGTTTGTCCAAGTTCACACAACGTGTTTCTGATGCTCTGTGAATAGAAGCGAATATGTACGTTTGTTTCATTTGGCGTGAGCACCTTGTTTGTACAAGTTAACGCAATGTGCTTCTTCTTATGTTCTATTCATTACAGCTGTAGTGTACAGAGTTAACTCTAAAAAGGGTGACAAGAGACACTCTGATTTGGAATGAATGTGCACGTTTCTTCCACTTGGCGAGAAGATCTTTGCTTTGAACTGAACACAAGGTGTTTCTTCTTAAGTTTTTTCTATTGCAGTTCTACTCTGCAGAGATAACTCTAATAAGGATTACAAGAGACTGTGTGATTAGAAATGAATATGTACGTTTGTTTCCTTTGCCGTGTACTTCTTTGCTTTCGACTACTTAACATAATGTGTTTCTTCTTAAGTTCTTTACCTTGCAGCTGTAGTGTATACAGTTTCCTCTAGTAAGGGTGACAAAGACTGTGAATAGAAGTGAACGAGTACATTTGTTTCATTTGGCGTGAACATCTTGGCTTGTACTAGTTTACAGAATGTGTATCTTCTTAAGTTCTTTACATTGCAGTCCTGGTTTACAGAGATAACTCTCATAAATGTTACAAGAGACTCAGGGATTAAAAACGAATATGTATGTTTCTTTCATTTGGCGTGAACATCCTTGTTTGTACTAGTTAACGCAATGTGTTTCTTCTCATGTTCTTTACGTTGTGGTACTAGTTTACAGATATAACTGTAAAAAGAGTTACAAGAGACTCTGTGATTATAAGCGAATAAGTACGTTTGTTTCATTTGGCTTAAACATCTTTGTTTGTCCAAGTTAACACAATGTGTTTCTGATGCTCTGTGATCAGAAGCGAATAAGTACGTTTGTTTCATTTGGCATGAATATCTTTGCTTTTACAAGTTAACAAAATGTGTTTCTTCTTATGTTCTTTTCATTGCAGCTGTAGTGTACAGAGTTAACTCTAATAAGGACTTGAAAAGACTGTGATAAGAAGCGAAAGAGTACGTTTGTTTCATTTGGCGTGAACATCTTTGTTTGTCCAAGTTAACACATGTGTTTCTCCTTAAGATCTCTACGTTTCTGTTCTGGTGTACAGGATAACTCTCATACAGATTACAAAGACTCTGTGATTAGAAGCGAAAGAGTACGTTTGTTTCATTTGGCGTGAACGTCTTTGTACTAGTTAACACAATGTGTTTTTCCTTAAGTTCTTTACGTAGTGGTTCTAATTTACAGAGATAACTCTAATAAGAGTTACAAGTGACTCTGTGATTAGAAGTGAATGACTACGTTTGTTTCACTTGGCGTGAACATCTTTGTACTAGTTAACACAGTGTGTTTCTTAAGTTCTTCTCCTTGCAGCTGTAGTGTACAGAGTTAACTCTAATAAGGGTTATAAGAGACTCTCTGATTTGGAATGAATGTGTACATTTCTTCCATTTGGCGTGAACATCTTTGCTTTGAACTGAACACAATGTGTTTATTCTTAAGTTTTTCCTATTGCAGTTCTACTCTGCAGAGATAACTCTAATAAGGATTACAATAGACTGTGTGATTAGAAATGAATATGTACGTTTGTTTCATTTGCCGAGTACTTCTTTGCTTTGTACTTGTTAACATAATGTGTTTCTTCTTAAGTTCTTTTCCTTGCAGCTGTATGGTATACAGTTACATCCAGTAAGGGTGACAACAGACTGTGATTAGATGCGAATGAGTACATTTGTTTCATTTGGCGTGAACATCTTTGTTTGTATTAGTTAACACAATGTGTTTCTTCTTAAGTTCTTTACGTTGCAGTTCTAGTTTACAGAGATAACTGTAATAAGAGTTACAAGAGACTCTGTGATTAGAAGCGAATAAGTACGTTTGTTTCATTTGGCTTAAGCATCTTTGTTTGTAGAAGTTAACACAATGAGTTTCTTCTTATGTTGTTTTCATTGCAGCTGTAGTGTACAGTGCTAACTCTAATAAGGATTTGAAAAGAGTGTGATTAAAAGCAAATGAGTAGGTTTGCTTCATTTGGCGTGAACATCTTTGTTTGTAGTAGTTAACACAATGTGTTTCTTCTTAAGTTCTTTACGTTGCGGTTCTAGAACAGACATAACTGTAGTAGGATTTACAAGAGCCTCTCTGATTAGAAACGAATATGGACATTTGTTTCAATTGGCGTGAACATCTTTGTTTGTAGAAGTTAACATAATGTGTTTCTTCTTATATTCTTTTCATTGCAGCTGTAGTGTACAGGGCTAACTCTAATAAGGATTTAAAATGACTGTGATTAAAAGCGAATGAGTAGGTTTGTTTCATTTGGTGTGAACATCTTTGTTGGTACTAGTTAACACAATGTGTTTCTTCTTCAGTTCTTCAAATTGTGGTACTACTTTGCAGACATAACTGTAATAGGAGTTACAAGAGACTCTGTGATTAGAAGCGAATATGTACGTTTGTTTCATTTGGCGTGAACATGCATGTTTGTACTACTTAACTCAATGTGTTTCTTAGTAAGTTCTTTACGTTGCAGTACTAGTTTAAAGAGATAACTCTAATACGGATTACAAAAGACTGTGATTAGAAGCGAATGTGCACGTTTGTTTCATTTGGTGTGAAAATCTTTGTACTATTAGCACAATGTGTTTCTTCCTAAGTTCTTCTCCTTGCAGCTGTAGCGTACAGCGATAACTCTTATACGGATTACAAAAGACTCTGTGATTAGAAGCGAATGAGTATGTTTGTTTCATTTGGCGTGAACATCTTTGTAATAGTTAACACAATGTGTTTCTTCTTAAGTTCTTCTCCTGCTGCTGTAGTTTACAGAGTCAACGCTAATAAGGGTTACAAGAGACTCTCTGATTTGGAATGAATGTGTACATTGCTTCCATTTGGCCTGAACATCTTTGCTTTGAACTGATCACAATGTGTTTCTTCTTAAGGTTTTTCTATTGCAGTTCTACTCTACAGAGATAACTATAATAAGGATTACAAGAGACTGTATGATTAGAAATGAATATGTACGTTTGTTTCGTTTGCTTTGTACTTCTTTGCTTTGTACTAGTTAACATAATGTGTTTCCTCTTCAGGTTTTTTCCTGGCAGCTGTACTTTACACAGTTACCTCTAGTGAGGGTGACCAAAGACTTTGATTGATGCGAATGAGTACATTTGTTTCATTTAGCGTGAACATCTTTGTTTGTACTAGTTAACACAATGTGTTTCTTCTTAAGTTCTTTTCCTTGCAGCTGTAGTGTACAGAGTTAACTCTAATAAGGGTTACAAGAGACTCTCTGATTTGGAATGAATGTGTGCGTTTCTTCCATATGGCGGAGACATTTTTCCTTTGAACTGAACACAAGGTGTTTCTTCTTAAGTTTTTTCTATTGCAGTTCTACTCTGCAGAGATAACTCTAATAAGAATTACAGGAGACTGTGTGATTAGAAATGAATATGTACATTTGTTTCATTTGCCGTGTGCTTCTTTGCTTTGTACTACTTAACACAATGTGTTTCTACCTACGTTCTTTACATTGCGGTCCTAGTTTACAGAGATAACTCTAATAAGTGTTGCAAGAGACTCTGGGATTAAAAATGAACATGTACGTTTCCTTCATTTGGCGTGAACATCCTTGTTTGTACTAGTTAGCACAATGTGTTTCTTCTTAAGTTCTTTACGTTGCAGTACTTGTTTACAGAGATAACTGTAATAAGAGTTACAAGGGAATCTGTGATTAGAAGTGAATAAGTACGTATTTTTCATTTGGTGTAAACATCTTTCTTTGTCCAAGTTAACACAAAGTGTTTCTGATGCTCTGTGATTAGAATCGAATAAGTACGTTTGTTTCTTTTGGCTTGAACATCTTTGTTTGTAAAAGTTAACCCAATGTGTTTCTTCTTATTTTCTTTTCATTGCAGCCCCAGTATACAGAGTTGACTCTAATAAGGATTTGAAAAGCCTGTGATTAGAAGCGAATAAGTACGTTTATTTCACTTGGCGTGAACATCTTTGTTTGTCCAAGTTAACACAATGTGTTTCTTCTTAAGTTCTTTACGTTTCTCTTCTAGTTTACAGAGATAACTCTAATAGGGATTACAAAAGACTCTGTAATTAGAAGCGAATGAGGACGTTTGTTTCATTTGGCGTGAACATTTTGTTTGTACTAGCTAACACAATGTGTTTGTTCTTAAGTTCTTCCACATGCAGCTGTAGTGTACAGAGTTAACTCTAATACGAATTACAAAAGACTCTGTGATTAGAAGCGAATGAGTACGGTTTGTTTCATTTGGCATGAACATCTTTGTACTAGTTAACACAATTTGTTTCTTCTTATGTTCTTCTCCTTGCACCTGTAGTGTACAGAGTTAACTCAAATAATGGTTACAAGAGACTCTCTGATTTGGAATGAATGTGTACATTTCTCCCATATGGCGAAAACATCTATCCTTTGAACTGAACACAAGGTGTTTCTTCTTATGTTTTTTCTATTACAGTTCTACTCTGCAGAGATAACTCAAATAAGGATTACAAGAGACTGTGTGATTAGAAATGAACACGTACGTTTGTTTCATTTGCCGTGTACTTCCTTGATTTGTACTACTTAACATAATGTGTTCCTTCTTAAGTCCTTTTCCTTGCAGCTGTAGTGTATACAGTTACCTCTACTAAGGGTGACAAAAGACTGTGATTAGAAGTGAATGAGTACATTTGTTTCATTTGGCGTGAACATCTTTGTTTGTACTAGTTAACACAATGCCTTTCTTCTTAAGTTCTTTTCATTGCAGAGTCGTGTACAGTTAACTCTAATCAGGATTTGAAAAGACTGTGATTAAAAGTGAATGAGTAGGTTTGTTTCATTTGGCGTGAACATCTTTGTTTGTACTAGTTAACACAATGCGTTTCTTCTTAAGTTCTTTACATTGCGGTCTTAGTTTACAGAGATGACTCTAATAAGTGTTACAAGAGACTCTGTGATTTAAAAAGATATGTAAGTTTGTTTCATTTGGCGTGAACATCCTTGTTTGTGCTATTTAACACAATGTGTTTCTTCTTATGTTCCTTTCATTGCAGTCCAAGAGTACAGAGTTAACTCTAATAAGGATTTGTAAAGCTTGTGATTAGAAGCGAATAAATACGTTTATTTCATTTTGTGTAAACTTCCTTGTTTGTCCAAGTTCACACAACGTGTTTCTGATGCTCTGTGATTAGAAGAGAATAAGTACGTTTGTTTCATTGGGCGTGAACATCTTTGTTTGTACAAGTTAACACAATGTGTTTCTTCTGATGTTCTTTTCTTTGCAGCTGTAGTGTACAGAGTTAACTGTAATAAGGATTTGAAAAGACTGTGAATAGAAGCGAATGAGTAGGGTTGTTTCATTAGGCGTGAGCATCTTTGTTTTCACTAGTTAACACTACCTGTTTCTTAATTTCTTTACGTTGCGTTTCTAGTTTACAGTGATAACTCTATTACGAGTTACAAGAGACTCTGTGATTAGAAGCGAACGAGTACATTTGTTTCATTTAGCGTGAACATCTTTGCACTTGTTAACGCAATGTGTTTCTTCTTAAGTTCTTTACGTTGTGGTACTAGTTTACAGAGATAACTGTAATAAGAGTTGCAAGAGACTCTAGTGATTAGAAGCGAATAAGTACGTTTGTTTCATTTGGCGTGAACATCTTTGCTTGTACAAGTTAACACAATGTGCTTCTTCTTATGTTCTTTTCATTGCAGCTGTAGTGTACAGAGTTAACTCTAATAAGGGTTACAAGAGACTCTCTGATTTGGAATGAATGTGTGTGTTTCTTCCATATGGCGGAAACATCTTTCCTTTGAACTGAACACAAGGTGTTTCTTCTTAAGTGTTTTCTATTGCAGTTCTACTCTGCAGAGATAACTCTAATAAGGATTACAAGAGACTGTGAGATTAGAAATGAATATGTACCTTTGTTTCATTTGCCGTGTACTTCTTTGCTTTGTACTATTTAACATAATGTGTTTCTTCTTAAGTTCTTTTCCTTGCAGCTGTAATGTATAAAGTTACCTCTAGTAAGGGTGACAAAAGACTGTGATTAGATGCGAATGAGTACATTTGTTTCATTTGGCATGAATATCCTTGTTTGTACTAGTTAACACAATATGTTTCTTCTTACGTTCCTTACGGTGCGGTTCTTGTTTACAGAGATATCTGTAATAGGAGTTACAAGAGACTCTGTGATTAGAAACGAATATGTATGATCGTTTTATTTGGCGTGAACATCCTTGTTTGTACTAGTTAACACAGTGTGTTTCTTCTTAAGTTTTTTACATTGCGGTTCTAGTTTACAGACATAACTGTAATAGGAGTTACAAGAGACTCTGTGATTGGAAAGGAATATGTACGTTTGTTTCAATTGGCATGAACAACTTTGTTTGTACAAATTAACACAATGTGTTTCTTCTTATGTTCTTTTCATTGCAGCTGTAGTGTACAGAGTTAACGCTAATAATATTTGAAAAGACTGTGATTAGAAGCGAATTAGTAGGGTTGTTTCATTTGGCGTGGACATCTCTGTTTGTACTAGTTAACAGAACGTGTTTCTTCTTAAGTTCTTTACCTTGCGGTTCTAGTTTACAGAGATAACTCTAAAAAGGGTTAAAAAAGACTCTGATTTGAAATGAATGTGTACGTTTGTTTCATTTAACCTGAACATCTTTGTTTGTAGTACTTAACACAATGTGTTTCTTCTTAAGTACTTCTCATTGCAGCTATAGTGTACAGAGTTAACTCTAATACGGATTACAAAAGACCTGTTATTAGAAGCAAATGAGTACGTTTGTTTCATTTGGCGTGAATATCTTTGTACTAGTTAACACAATGTGTTTTTTCTTAAGTTCTTTACGTAGTGGTTCTAGTTGACAGAGATAACTCTAATAAGTGTTACAAGAGACTCTGTGATTAGAAACGAATACGTACCTTCGTTTCATTGGGCGTGAACAGCTTTGTACTAGTTAACACAATGTGTTTCTTCTTATGTTCTTCTCCTTGCAGCTGTAGTGTACAGAGTTATCTCTAATAGGGGTTACAAGAGACTCTCTGATTTGAAATGAGTGTGTACATTTCTTCCATTTGCCGTGAAGATCTTTGCTTTGAACTGAACACAATGTGTTTCTTCTTAAGTTTTTTCTATTACAGTTCTACTCTGCAGAGATAACTCTAATAAGGGTTACAAGAGAAGGTGTGATTCGAAAGGAATATGTAAGTTTGTTTCATTTGCCATGTTCTTCTTTGCTTTGTACTAGTTAATATAATGTGTTTCTTCTTAAGTTCCTTTCCTTGCAGTTGTACAGTACACAGTTACCTCTAGTAAGGGTGACAGCAGAGTGTGATTAGATGCGAATGAGTACATTTGTTTCATTTGCGTGAACATCTTTGTTTGTACTAGTTAACACAATGTGTTTCTTCTTAAGTTCTTTTCAATGCAGCTGTACTGTACAGAGTTAACTCCAATACGGACTACAAAAGACTCAGTGATTAAAGCGAATACGTTCGTTTGTTTCATTTGGCGTGAACATCTTTGTACTAGTTAACACAATATGTTTCTTGTTAAGTTCTTCTCCTTGCAGCTGTAGTGTACAGAGTTAACTCTAGTAAGGGTTACAAGAGACTCTCTGATTTGGAATGAATGTGTACGTTTCTTACATTTGGCATGAACATCTTTGCTTAGAACCGAACACAATGAACTTCTTCTTAAGTTTTTTCTATTGCAGTTCTACTCTGCAGAGATAACTCTAATAAGGATGACAAGAGACTGTGTGATTATAAATGAATATGTACGTTTGTTTCATTTTCTGTGTATTTCTTCGCTTTCTACTAGTTAACATAATGTGTTTCTTCTGAAGTTCTTTTCCTTGTATCTGTAGTCTATACTGTTACCTCTGGTGACGGTGACAAAAACTGTGATTAGAAGCGAATGAGTACATTTGTTTCATTTGGCGTGAACATCTTTGTTTGTACTAGTGAACACAATGTGTTTCTTCTTAAGTTCTTTACGTTGCTGTTCTAGTTTACAGAGATAACTCTAATAGGAGTTACAAGAGACTCTGTGATTAGAAACGAATATGTACATTTGTTTCAATTGGCGTGAACATCTTTGTTTGTGCAAGTTAACACAATGTGTTTCTTCTTATGTTCTTTTCTTTGCAGCTGTAGTGTACAGAGTTAAATCTAATAAGGATTTGAAAAGACTGTGATTAGAAACGAATGAGAAGGTTTGTTTCATTTGGCGTGAAAATCTTTGTTTGTACTAATTAACTGTCCAGTCCAGCAGGACTCATTACTCAAGGAGCGCAAGGGGGACCAGGCCTGTGAAAAGATGTTTGAGAAGGAAGCAAATGGTTGTCAAGGTCTCTAACTTTATTTTTTACACAGTGGTTTTATAGCGGACGAAAAGGAGGGAGTAAGCTACCTGAAGTGATTTAGGGCCGGAATTGTTAGGAAACTAAGAGGAGGCGTAACTGGATGTTTATCTAATCCTAAGAAACCTAGAAGAGATGTATCCCTGTGTTTTCCTAATCTTGCCTTAACGGCTTGACATCCTGATCATAAACTGGCCTTTTGCAAATGATAAGTTTCTGCAGACCACATTCCTAACTGCAAGCTGGATGGACCAGCTTTCTGGAGAATGAGTCAACTTAAGCACAGGCCCAGGCCAAATGGAGAGGCTTTTGCTTTATGGCTCCCGACATCTCCTCCCTTCTTTTATACAAAAGTGGGGGGATGCCCGAATTTCAGCGGTGGGCTTTAACCACCAAAACGTCACAGTTTCCCGGTAATGGTCATTTTCACAAGCTACAGTTTCAGTCTCGGTCTCCAACAGTTAACACAATGTGTTTCTTCTTAAATCTTTACATTGCAGTCCTAGTTTACAGAGATAACTCTAATAAGTTTTACAAGAGACTCTGTGATTAAAAACGAATATGTACATTTGTTTCATTTGGCGTGAACATCCTTGTTTGTACTAGTTAACACAATGTGTTTCTTCTTAAGTTCCTTACGTTGCAGTACTAGTTTACAGAGATAACTGTAATAAGAGTTACAAGAGACTCTGTGATTAGAAGCGAATAAGTACATTTGTTTCATTTGGCATAAACATCTTTGTTTGTCCAAGTTAACACAACCTGTTTCTGATGCTCTGTGATTCGAAGTGAATAAGTACGTTTGTTTCATTTGGCGTGAATATCTTTGTTTGTACAAGTTAACACAATGTGTTTCCTCTTATGTTCTTTTCATTCAGCTGTAGTGTACAGAGTTAACTCTAATAAGGATTTGAGAGGACTGTGATTAGAAGCGAATGAGTAGGGTTGTTTCATTTGGCGTGAACAGCTTTATTTCTACTAGTTAACAAAACCTGTTTCTTCTTAAGTTCTTTACGTTGCGTTTCTTGTTTACAGAGATCATTCTAATAAGTGTTACAAGAGACTCTGTGATTAGAAGCGAATCAGTACGTTTGTTTCATTTGGCATGAACATCTTTGTAATAGTTAACACAATGTGTTTCTTCCTATGTTCTTCTCCTTGCAGCTGTAGTGTACAGAGTTAACTCTAAAAAGGGAGACAAGAGACACTCTGATTTGGAATGAATGTGCACGTTTCTTCCATTTGGCGAGAAGATCTGTACTTTGAACTGAACACAAGGTGTTTCTTCTTAAGTTTTTTCTATTGCAGTTCTACTCTGCAGAGATAACTCTAATAAGGATTACAAGAGACTGTGTGATTAGAAATGAATATGTACGTTTGTTTCATTTGCTGTGTACTTCTTTGCTTTGTACTAGTTAACATAATGTGTTTCTTCTTATGTTCTTTACCTTGCAACTGTAGTGTATACAGTTACTTCTAGTAAGGATGACAAAGACTGTGAATAGAAGTGAATGAGTATATTTGTTTCATTTGGCGTGACCATCCTTGTTTGTACTAGTTAACACAATGTGTTTCTTCTTTAGTTCTTTACATTGCGGTTCTACTTTACACAGATAACTGTAATAGGAGTTACAAGAGACTCTGTGATTGGAAACGAATATGTACGTTTGTTTCATTTGGCGTGAACATCCTAGTTTGTACTACTTAACACGATGTGTTTCTTCTTAAGTTCTTTACATTGCGGTTCCAATTTACAGAGATAACTGTAATAATAGATACAAGAGCCTCTGTGATTAGAAATGAATATGTACGTTTGTTTCAATTGGCTTAAACATCTTTGTTTGTCCAAGTTAACACAATGCGTTTCTCCTTTATTTCTTTACGTTTCTGTTCTAGTTTACAGAGATAATTCTAATACGGATTACAAAGAGTCTGTGATTAGAAGCGAATGAGTACATTTGTTTCATTTGGCATGAACACCCTTGTTTGTACTAGCTAACACAATGTGTTTCTTCTTAAGTTCTTCTCCTTGCATCTGTAGGGTACAGAGTTAACTCTAATAAGAGTTACAAAAGACTCTGTGATTAGAAGCGAATGAGTACGTTCGTTTCATTTGGCGTGAACATCCTTGTTTGTACTAGTTAACAGAAAGGGTTTCTTCTTAACTTCTTTACGTTACTGTACTAGTTTACAGAGACAACTGTAATAAGAGTTACAAGAGACTTTGTGATTAGAAACGAATATGTACGTTTGTTTCAATTGGCGTGAACATCTTTGTTTGTACAAGTTAACACAATTTTGTTTCTTCTTATGTTCTTTCCATTGCAGCTGTAGTGTACAGACTTAACTGTAATCAGCATTTGAAAAGACTGTGATTAGAAGCGATTGAGTAGGGTTGTTTCATTTTGCATGAACATCTTTGTTTGTCCATGTTAACACAACGTGTTTCTGATGCCGTGTGATTAGAAGCGAATAAGTACGTTTGTTTCAGTTGGCTTAAACATATTTGTTTCTACAAGTTAACACAATGTGTTTCTTCTCATGTTCTTTTCATTGCAGCAGTAGTGTACAGAGTTAACGCTAGTAATATTTGAAAAGACTGTGATTAGAAGCAAATTAGTAGGGTTGTTTCATTTGGCGTGAACATCTTTGTTTGTACTAGTTAACAGAACGTGTTTCTTCTTAAGTTCTTTACATTGCGCTTCTAGTTTACAGAGATAACTCTAATAAGGGTAAGAAGAGACTCTGATTTGAAATGAATGTGTACGTTTGTTTCATTCGGCCTGAACATCTTTGTTTGTAGTACTTAACACAATGTGTTTCCTCTTAAGTACTTTTCATTGCAGCTGTAGTGCAGAGAGTTAACTCTAATAATGATTACAAAAGACTCTGTGATTAGAAGCGAATGAGTACGTTTGTTTCATTTGCCGTGAACATCTTTGTACTAGTTAACACAATGTATTTTTTCGTAAGTTCTTTATGTAGTGGTTCTAGTTTACAGAAATAACTCTAATAAGAGTTACAAGAGACTCTGTGATTAGAAGCGAATGAGTATGTTTGTTTCATTTGGCGTGAACATTTTTGTACTAGTTAACACAATGTCTTTCTTCTTAAGTTCTTTTCCTTGCAGCTGTAGTGTACAGAGTTAACCCTAATATGGGTTACAAGAGACTCTCTGATTTGATTTGAATGTGTACATTTCTTCCATTTGGCGTGAACATTTTTGCTTTGAACTGAACACAATGTGTTTCTTCTTAAATCTTTACATTGCAGTCCTGGTTTACAGAGATAACTCTAATAAGTGTTACAAGAGACTCTGTGATTAAAAACGAATATGTACATTTGTTTCATTTGGCGTGAACATCCTTGTTTGTACTAGTTAACACAATGTGTTTCTTCTTAAGTTCCTTACGTTGCAGTACTAGTTTACAGAGATAACTGTAATAAGAGTTACAAGAGACTCTGTGATTAGAAGCGAATAAGTACATTTGTTTCATTTGGCATAAACATCTTTGTTTGTCCAAGTTAACACAACCTGTTTCTGATGCTCTGTGATTCGAAGTGAATAAGTACGTTGTTTCATTTGGCGTGAATATCTTTGTTTGTACAAGTTAACACAGTGTGTTTCCTCTTATGTTCTTTTCATTCAGCTGTAGTGTACAGAGTTAACTCTAATAAGGATTTGAGAGGACTGTGATTAGAAGCGAATGAGTAGGGTTGTTTCATTTGGCGTGAACAGCTTTATTTCTACTAGTTAACACAACCTGTTTCTTCTTAAGTTCTTTACGTTGCGTTTCTTGTTTACAGAGATCATTCTAATAAGAGTTACAAGAGACTCTGTGATTAGAAGCGAATCAGTACTTTTGTTTCATTTGGCATGAACATCTTTGTAATAGTTAACACAATGTGTTTCTTCCTATGTTCTTCTCCTTGCAGCTGTAGTGTACAAAGTTAACTCTAAAAAGGGAGACAAGAGACACTCTGATTTGGAATGAATGTGCACGTTTCTTCCATTTGGTGAGAAGATCATTGCTTTGAACTGGACACAAGGTGTTTCTTCTTAAGTTTTTTCTATTGCAGTTCTACTCTGCAGAGATAACTCTAATAAGAATTACAAGAGACTGTGTGATTAGAAATGAATATGTACGTTTGTTTCATTTGCTGTATACTTCTTTGTTTTGTGCTAGTTAAAATAATATGTTTCTTCTTATGTTCTTTTCCTTGCAGCTGTAGTGTATACAGTTACCTCTAGTAAGGGTGACAAGGACTGTGAATAGAAGTGAATGAGTACATTTGTTTCATTTGGCGTGAACATCCTTGTTTGTACTAGTTAACACAATGTGTTTCTTCTTAAGTTCTTTACGTTGCGATTCTAGTTTACACAGATAACTGTAATAGGAGTTACAAGAGACTCTGTGATTAGAAACAAATATGTACGTTTATTTCATTTGGCGTGAACATCCTTGTTTGTACTACTTAACACGATGTGTTTCTTCTTAAGTTCTTTACATTGTGGTTCTAGTTTACAGAGATAACTATAATAATAGTTACAAGAGACTCTGTGATTAGAAATGAATATGTACGTTTGTTTCAATTGGCTTAAACGTCTTTGTTTGCCCAAGTTAACACAATGTGTTTCTCCTTTATTTCTTTACATTTCTGTTCTGGTTTACAGAGATAACTCTAATACGGATTACAAAGAGTCTGTGATTAGAAGCGAATGAGTACATTTGTTTCATTTGGCATGAACATCCTTGTTTGTACTAGCTAACACAATGTGTTTCTTCTTATGTTCTTCTCCTTGCAACTGTGGGGTACAGAGTTAACTCTAATAAGGGTTACAAAAGACTCTGTGATTAGAAGCGAATGAGTACATTCGTTTCATTTGGCGTGAACATCCTTGTTTGTACTAGTTAACAGAAAGGGTTTCTTCTTAACTTCTTTACGTTACTGTACTAGTTTACAGAGACAACTGTAATAAGAGTTACAAGAGACTTTGTGATTAGAAACGAATATGTACATTTGTTTCAATTGGCGTGAACATCTTTGTTTGTACAAGTTAACACAATTTTGTTTCTTCTTATGTTCTTTCCATTGCAGCTGTAGTGTACAGACTTAACTGTAATCAGCATTTGAAAAGACTGTGATTAGAAGCGATTGAGTGGGGTTGTTTCATTTTGCATGAACATCTTTGTTTGTCCATGTTAACACAACGTGTTTCTGATGCCGTGTGATTAGAAGCGAATAAGTACGTTTGTTTCAGTTGGCTTGAACATATTTGTTTCTACAAGTTAACACAATGTGTTTCTTCTCATGTTCTTTTCATTGCAGCAGTAGTATACAGAGTTAACGCTAATAATATTTGAGAAGACTGTGATTCGAAGCGAATTAGTAGGGTTGTTTCATTTGGCATGAACATCTTTGTTTGTACTAGTTAACAGAACGTGTTTCTTCTTAAGTTCTTTACATTGCGCTTCTAGTTTACAGAGATAACTCTAATAAGGGTAAAAAGAGACTCTGATTTGAAACGAATGTGTACGTTTGTTTCATTCGGCCTGAACATCTTAGTTTGTAGTACTTAACACAATGTGTTTCCTCTTAAGTACTTTTCATTGCAGCTGTAGTGCACAGAGTTAACTCTAATACGGATTACAAAAGACTCTGTGATTAGAAGCGAATGAGTACGTTTGTTTCATTTGCCATGAACATCTTTGTACTAGTTAACACAATGTATTTTTTCATAAGTTCTTTATGTAGTGGTTCTAGTTTACACAGATAACTCTAATAAGAGTTACAAGAGACTCTGTGATTGGAAGCAAATGAGTATGTTTGTTTCATTTGGCGTGAACATTTTTGTACTATTTAACACAATGTCTTTCTTCTTAAGTTCTTCTCCTTGCAGCTGTAGTGTACAGAGTTAATCCTAATAGGGGTTACAAGAGACTCTCTGACTTAATTTGAATGTGTACATTTCTTCCATTTGGCGTGAACTCTTTTGCTTTGAAACTGAACACAATGTGTTTCTTCTTAAGTTTTTTCTATTGCAGTTCTACTCTGAAGGGATAACTCTAATAAGGATTACAAGAGACTGTGTTATTAGAAATGAATATGTATGTTTGTTTCACTTGCCGTGTCCTTCTTTGCTTTGTACTAGTTATTATAATGTGTTTCTTCTTACGTTCTTTTCCTTGCAGATGTACTGTACTCAGTTACCTCTAGTAAGGGTGACAACAGAGTGTGATTAGATGCGAATGAGTACATTTGTTTCATTTGGCGTGAACATCTTTGTTTGTACTAGTTAGCACAATGTGTTTCTTCTTAAGTTCTTTATGTTGAGGTTCTAGTTTACAGAGATTACTGTAATAGGAGTTACAAGAGCCTCTGTGATTAGAAACGAATATGGGCATTTGTTTCAATTGGTATGTACATCTTTGTTTGTACAAGTTAACACCATGTGTTTCTTCTTATGTTCTTTTCATTGCAGCTGTAGTGTACAGAGTTAACTCTAATAAGGATTTTGAAAGACTGTGATAAGAAACGAATGAGTAGGTTTGTCTCATTTGGTCTGTACATCTTTGTTTGTACTAGTTAACACAATGTGTTTCTTCTCAAGTTCTTCCCATTGCAGGTGTAGTGTACAGAGTTAACTCTAATACGGATTACAAAAGACTCTGTGATTAAAAGCGAATAAGTACGTTTGTTTCATTTGATGTGAACATCTTTGTGCTAGTTAACACAAGGTGTTTGTTCTTAAGTTCTTCTTGCAGCTGTATTGTACAGAGTTAAATCTAGTAAGGGTTACAAGAGACCTTCTGAATTGGAATGAATGTGTAGTTTCTTCCATTTGGCGTGAACATCTTTGCTTTGAACTGAACACAATGTGTTTCTTCTTGAGTTGTTTCTATTGCAGTTCTACTCTGTAGAGATAACTCTAATAAGGATTACAAGTGACTGTGTGATTACAAATGAATATGTACGTTTTTTTCATTTGACGTGTACTTCTTTGCTTTGTACTAGTTGACATAATGTGTTTCTTCTTAAGTTCTTTTCCTTGCAGCTGTAGTCTATACTGTTACCTGTAGTGACGGTGACAGAAGAATGTGATTAGAAGCGAATGAGTACATTTGTTTCATTTGCCGTGAACATCTTTGTTTGTACAAGTTAACACAATGTGTCTCTTCTTATGTTGTTTCATTGCAGCTGTAGTGTACAGAGTTAACTCTAATAAGGATTTGAAAAGACTGTCATAAGAAGCGAATGAGTAGGGTTGTTTCTTTGCTTGTACAAGTTAACACAATGTGTTTCTTCTTAAGTTCTTCACGTTGCGGTATTTGTTTACAGAGATAACTCTAATAAGGGTAACCAGAGACTCTGGTTTGAAACGAATATGTACGTTTGTTTCATTCGGCCTGAACATCTTTGTTTGTACTACTTAACACAATATATTTCTTCTTAAGTTCTTTTCATTGCAGCTGTAGTGTACAGAGTTAACACTATTACGGATTACAAAAGATTTTGTGATTAGAAGCCAATGAGTAGGTTTGGTTCGTTGTCGTGAATATCTTTCTACTAGTTAACACAATGTGTTTCTTCGTAAGTTCTTTTCGTTGTGGTTCCAGTTTACAAAGATAAGTGTAGTAAGAGTTACCACAGACTCTGTGATTACAATCGAATAAGTACGTTTGTTTCATTTGGCATGAACATCTTTCTTTGTCCAAGTCAGCAAAGTGTGTTTCTGAGACTCTGTGATTAGAAGCAAATAAGTATGTTTGTTTCTTTTGGCGTGAACATCTTTGTTTGTCCAAGTTAACACAATGTGTTTCCTCTTAAGTTCTTTACTTTGCTGTTCTAGTTTACAGAGATAACTCTAATACGCATTACAAAAGTCTCTGTGATTCGCAGCGTATAAGTACGTTTGTTTAATTTGGCGTGAACATCTTTGTTTGTACTAGTTAACACCATTTGTTTCTTTTTAGGTTCTTTACATTGTGGTTCTAATTTACAGAGATAACTCTTATATGGGTAACAAGAGACTCTGATTGGAATAGAATGCGTACGTTTCTTTCATTTGGCGTGAACATCTTTGTTTGTACTATTTCACACAATGTGTTTCTTCCTAAGTTCTTTACATTGCGGTCCTAGTTTACAGAGATAACTCTAGTAAGTGTTACAAGAGGCTCTGTGATTAGAAGCGAATAAGTACGTTTTTTCCATTTGGCGTGAACGTCTTTGTTTGTAGTACTTAACACAATGTGTTTCTTCTTAAATTCTTCCGTTGCTGTTCCAGTATACAGAGATAACTCTAATAAGTGTTAAAAGAGACTCTGTGATTAGAAAGGAATATATACATTTGCTTCATTTGCCGTGTCCTTCTTCGTTTTGTACTACTTAACATAATTTGTTTCTTCTAAAGTTCGTTTCACTGCAGCTGTAGTGTATACAGTTAACTCTAGTAAGGGTGACAAAAGACTGTGATTAGAAGTAAATGAGTACATTTGTTTCATTTGGCGTGACCATCTTTGTTTGTACTAGTTAACACAATGTGTTTCTTCTTAAGTTCTTTACATGCGCTTCTAGGTCACAGAGATAACCCTAATAGGAGTTACAAAAGACTCTGTGATTAGAAACGAATATGTACGTTTGTTTCAATTGGAGTGAAAATCTTTGTTTGTACATGTTAACAGAATGTGTTTCTTCTTATGTTCTTTTCAATGCAGCTGTAGTGTACAGAGTTAACTCTAATAAGGATATGAAAAGACTGTGATTGGAAACGAATGCGTAGGTTTGTTTCATTTGGCGTGAACATCTTTGTTTGTACTAGTTAAAACAATGTGTTTCTTCTTAAGTTCTTTACATTGCGGTCCTAGATTGCAGAGATAACTCTAATAATTGTTACAAGAGCCTATGTGATTAGAAGCTAATATATACGTTTGTTTCATTTGGCGTGAACATCCTTGTTTGTCCAAGTAAACACAATGTTTTTCTTCTTAAGTTCTGTACGTTTCTGTTCTAGTCTACACAGATAACTCTAATAAGGGTAACAAAAGACTCTGTGATTAGAAGCGAATGAGTACGTTTGTTTCATTTGGCATGAACGTCTTTGTCTGTTCTAGCTAACACAGTGTGTTTCTTCATATGTTCTTCTCCTTGCTTCTGTAGTGTACAGAGTTAACTCTAATAAGGGTTACAAAGACTCTCTGATTTGCAATGAATGTGTACGTTTCTTCCATTTGGTGTGAACATCTTTGCTTTAAACTGAACACCATGTGTTATTTCTTAAGTTTTTTCTATTGCAGTTCTACTCTGCAGAGAAAACTCTAATAAGGATTACAAGAGACTGTGTGATTAGAAATGAATATGTACGTTTGTTTCAATTGCCGTGTACTTCTTTCTTTGTACTAGTTACCATAATGTGTTTCTTCTTAAGATCTTTTCCTTGCAGCTGTAATGTAGTAATGGTAACAAAAGACTCTGTGGTTAGAAGCGAATCATTACATTTGTTTCATTTGGCGTGAATATCTTTGTTTGTACTAGTTAACACAATGTGTTTCTTCTTAAGTTCTCTACATGCACTTCCAGTTTACACAGATAACTCTAATAGGATTTACAAGAGATTCTGTGATTAGAAACCAGTATGTATGTTTGTTTCAATTGGCATGAACATCTTTGTTTTTACAAGTTAACAAAATATGTTTCTTCTTATGTTCTTTCCATTGCAGCTGTAGTGTACAGAGTTAACTCTTATAAGGATTTGAAAAGACTTTATTTGAAGAGACTGGGTAGGGTTGTTTCATTTGGCGTGAACATCTTTGTTTGTACTAGTTAACACAACGTGTTTCTTCTTACGTTCTTTCCATTGTGGTTCTAGTTTACAGAGATAACACTAATAAGGGTAACAAGAGACTCTGATTTGTAACGTATGTGTGCATTTGTTTCATTCGTCCTGAACATCTTTTTTTGTACTACTTAACACAGTATGTTTCTTCTTAAGTTCTTTTCATTGCAGCTGTAGTGTACAGAGTTAACTCTAAATAGGATTTTAAAAGACTGAGATTAGAAGCGAATAAGTAGTTTAAGTTCATTGGGCGTGAGCATCTTTGCTTGTACTAGTTAACACAATGTGTTTCTTCTTAAGTTCTTTACATTCCCTTCTAGTTTACAGAGATAACTGTAACTGGAGTTACAAGAGACTCTGTGATTCGAAATGAGTATGTATGTTAATTTCGATTGGCGTGAACATCTTTGTTTGTACAAGATAACACAATGTGTTTCTTCTTATGTTCTTTTCATTGCAGCTGTAGTGTACAGAGTTAACTCTAATAAGGATTTGAAAAGACTGTCATAAGAAGCGAATGAATAGGGTTGTTTCATTTGGCGTGAACTTCTTTGTTGGTACTAGTTAACACAATGTGTTTCTTCTTAGGTTCTTTACGTTGTGGTTCCAATTTACAAAGATAACTATAGTAAGAATTACCACAGACTCTGTGATTAGAAGCGAATAAGTATGTTTGTTTCATTTGGCATGAACATCTTTGTTTGTCGAAGTTAACACAATGTGTTTCTGAGACTCTGTGATTAGAAGCAAATAAGTATGTTTGTTTCTTTTGGCGTGAACATCTTTGTTTGTACTCGTTAATACAATGTGTTTCTCCTTGTTTTCTTTACATGCACTTCTAGTTTACAGACATAACTCCAACAGGAGTTACAAGAGACTCCATGATTAGAAAGGATCATGTACGTTTGTTTCATTTACCATGTACTTCTTTGCTTTGTACAAGTTAACATAATGTGTTCCTTTTAAGTTCTTTTCATTGCAGCTGTAGTGTGTACAGTTATCTCTAGTAAGGGTGACAAAAGACCTACATTAGAAGCGAATGAGTACATTTGTATGATTTGGCCTGAACATCTTTGTTTGTACTAGTTAACAAAATGTGTTTCTTCTAAACGTCTTTACATATGCTTCTAGCTTACAGAGATAACTCTAATAGGAGTTACAAAAGACTCTGTGATTAGAAACGAGTATGTAAGTTTGTTTCATTTGGCGTTAACATCTTTGTACAAGGTAACACAATGTGTTACTTTTTATGTTCGTTTCATTGCAGCTGTAATGTACAGAGTTAACTCTAATAAGGATTTGAAATGACTGTGATTAGAAGAGAATAAGTTGACTTGGTTCATTCGGCGTGAACTTCTTTGCTTTGTACTAGTTAATACAATGTGTTTCTTCTTAAGTTCTTTTCATTGCAGCTGTAGTGTACAGTTAACTCTAATATGGATTACAAAAGACTCTGTGATTAGAAGCGAATGAGTAGGTTTGTTTCATTTGGCGTGAAAATCTTTGTACTAGTTAACACAATCTGTTTCTTCTTAAGTTCTTCTCCTTGCAACTGTAGTGTACAGAGTTAATTCTAATAAGGGTTACAAAGACTCTCTGATTTGGAATGAATTTGTACATTTTTCCATTTGGCGTGAACATCTTTGCTTTTTACTGAACACAAGGTGCTTCTTCTTAAGTTTTTTCTATTGCAGTTCTACTCTGCAGAGATAACTCTAATAAGGATTACAGGAAACTGTGTGATTAGAAATGAATATGTACGTTTGTTTCATTTGCCTTGCAGTTCTTTGCTTTGTACTGGTTAACATAATGTGCTTGTCCTTAAGTTCTTTTCCTTGCAACTGTAGTGTATACAGTTACCCCTAATAAGCGTGACAAAAGACTGTGAGTAGAAGCGAATGAGTACATTTGTTTCATTTGGCGTGAACATCTTTGTTTGTACCAGATAACACAATGTGTTTCTTCGTAAGTTCTTTACATTGCGGTCCTAGTTTACAGAGATAACTCTAATAGGTTTTACAAGAGACTCTGTGATTAGAAACGAATATGTACATTAGTTTCACTTGGCTTGAACATCCTTGATTGTACTAGTTAACACAATGTGTTTCTTCCTAAGTTCCTTGCGTTGAAGTACTAGTTTACAGAGATAACTGTAATAAGAGTTACAAGAGACTCTGTGATTAGAAGCGAATAAGTACATTTGTTTCATTTGGCATAAACATCTTTGTTTGTCCAAGTTAACACAACCTGTTTCTGATACTCTGTGATTCGAAGTGAATAAGTACGTTTGTTTCATTTGGCATGAATATCTTTGTTTGTACAAGTTAACACAATGTGTTTCTTATTATATTCTCTTCATTCAGCTGTAGTGTACAGAGTTAACTCTAATAAGGGTGACAAGAGACACTCTGATTTGGAATAAATGTGCACGTTTCTTCCATTTGGCGAGAAGATCTTTGCTTTCAACTGAACACAATGTGTTTCTTCTTAATTTCTTTCTATTGCAGTCCTACTCTGCAGAGATAACTCTAATAAGGATTAAAAGAGACTGTGTGATTAGAAATGAATATGTACGTTTGTTTCCTGTGCCGTGTACTTCTTTGCTTTGTACTAGTTAACATAATGTGTTTCTTCTTAAGTTCTTTTCCTTGCAGCTGTAGTGTATACAGTTACCTCGAGTAAGGGTGACAAAGACTGTGAATAGAAGTGAATGAGTACATTTGTTTCATTTGGCGTGAACATCCTTGTTTGTACTAGTTAACACAATGTGTTTCTTCTTAAGTTCTTTACGTTGCGGTTCTAGTTTACACAGATAACTGTAATAGGTGTTACAAGAGACTCTGTGATTAGAAACGAATATGTACTTTCGTTTGATTTGGCGTGAACATCCGTGATTGTACTACTTAACACAATGTGTTTCTTCTTAAGTTCTTTACGTTGCGGTTCTACTTTACAGAGATAACTGTAATAATAGTTACAAGAGACTCTGTGATTAGAAATGGATATGTATGTTTGTTTCAATTGGCGTAAACATCTTTGTTTGTCCAAGTTAACACAATGTGTTTCTCCTTAATTTCTTTACGTTTCTGTTCTAGTTTACAGAGATAACTCTAATACGGATTACAAAGAGTCTGTGATTAGAAGCGAATGAATACGTTTGTTTCATTTGCCGTGATCATCTTTGTACTAGTTAACACAATGTATTTTTTCGTAAGTTCTTTATGTAGTAGTTCTAGTTTACAGAGATAACTCTAATAAGAGTTACAAGAGACTCTGTGATTAGAAGCGAATGAGTACGTTTGTTTCATTTGGCGTGAACATCTTTGTACTATTTAACACAATGTCTTTCTTCTTAAGTTCTTCTCCTTTCAGCTGTAGTGTACAGAGTTAACCCTAATATGGGTTACAAGAGACTCTCTGATTTGATTTGAATGTGTACAATTCTTCCATTTGGCATGATCATTTTTGCTTTTAACTGAAGACAATGTGTTTCTTCTTAAGTTTTTTCTATTGCAGTTCTAGTCTGCTGAGATAACTCTAATAAGGATTACAAGAGAACGTGTTATTAGAAATGAACATATACGTTTGTTTCATTTGCCGTGTTCTTCTTTGCTTTGCACTATTTAATATAAAGTGTTTCTTCTTACGTTCTTTTCCTTGCTGATGTACTGTACACAGTTACCTCTAGTAAGGGTGACAACAGAGCGTGACTAGATGCGAATGAGTACATTTGTTTCATTTGGCGTGAACATCTTTGTTTGTACCAGTTAACACAATGTGTTTCTTCTTAAGTTCTTTACGTTGCGGTTCTAGTTTACAGAGATAAATATGATAGGAGTTACAATAGCCTCTGTGATTACAAACGAATATGGGCATTTGTTTCAATTGGCATGAACATCTTTGTTTGTACAAGTTAACTCCCTGTGTTTCTTCTTATGTTCTATTCATTGCAGCTGTAGTGTACAGAGTTAACTCTAATAAGGATTTTAAAAGACTGTGATTAGAAACGAATGAGTAGGTTTGTTTCATTTGGTCTGTACATCTTTGTTTGTACTAGTTAACACAATGTGTTTCTTCTTAAGTTCTTCCCATTGCAGGTGTAATGTACAGAGTTAACTCTAATACGGATTACAAAAGACTCTATGATTAAAAGCGAATACGTACGTTTGTTTCATTTGTTGTGAACATCTTTGTGCTAGTTAATACAATGTGTTTCTCCTTAAGTTCTTCTTCTTGCAGCTGTATTGTACAGAGTTAACTCTAATAAGGGTAACAAGAGACCTTCTGATTTGGAATGAATGTGTACATTTCTTCCATTTGGCGTGGACATCTTTGTTTGAACTGAACACAATTTGTTTCTTCTTGAGTTGTTTCTATTGCAGTTCTACTCTGTAGAGATAACGCTAATAAGGATTACAAGAGACTGTGTGATTCGAAATGAACATGTACGTTTGTTTCATTTGCCATGTACTTCTTTGCTTTCTACTAGTTAACATAATGTGTTTCTTCTTAAGTTCTTTTCCTTGCAGCTGTAGTCTATACTGTTACCTCTAGTGACGGTGACAGAAGAGTGTGATTAGAAGCGAATGAGTACATTTGTTTCATTTGCCGTGAACATCTTTGTTTGTACAAGTTAACACAATGTGTCTCTTCTTATGTTCTTTTCATTGCAGCTGTAGTGTACAGAGTTAACTCTAATAAGGATTTGAAAAGACTGTGATTAGAAACGAATGAGTAGGTTTGTTTCATTTAGCGTGAAAATCTTTGTTTGTACTAGTTAACTGTCCAGTCCAGCAGGACTCATTATACGGGGAGCGCGAGGGGGACCAGGCCAGTGAAAAGATGGTTGAGAAAGAAGCAAATGGTTGTCAAGGTCTCTAACTTTATTTTTTACACAGTGGTTATATAGGGGAAGAAAAGGAGGGAGCAAGCTGCCTGAAGTGATTTAGGGCCGGAATTGTGAGGAAACTAAGAGGAGGTGTAACTGGGTGTTTATCTAATCTTAAGAAACCTGGAAGAGATGTATCCATGTGTTTTCCTAATCTTGCCTTAACGGCTTGACATCCTGATCATAAACTGGCCTTTTGCAAATGATAAGATTCTGCAGACCACATTCCTAACTGCAAGCTGGATGGACCAGCTTTCTGGAGAATGAGTCAACTTAAGAACAGGCCCAGGCCAAATGGAGAGGCTTTTGCTTCATGGCTCCCGACACCTCCTCCCTTCTTTTATACAAAAGTGGGGGCATACCCGAATTTCAGCAGTGGGCTTTAACCAACAAAAGGTCACAGTTTCCTGGTAATGGTCATTTTCACAAGCTACAGTTTTGATCTCGGTCTCCAACAGTTAACACAATGTGTTTCTTTTTAACTTCTTTACATTGCGGTCCTACTTTACAGAGATGACTGTAATAAGTGTTACAAGAGACTCTGTGATTAAAAACGAATATGTACATTTGTTTCATTTGGCGCGAACATCCTTGTTTGTACTAGTTAACACAATGTGTTTCTTCTTAAGTTCCTTACGTTGCGGTACTGGTTTACAGAGATAACCGTAATCAGAGTTACAAGAGACTCTGTGATTAGAAGCGAATAAGTACGTTTGTTTCAATTGGCATGAACATCTTCGTTTGTCCAAGTTAACACAATCTGTTTCCGATGCTCTGTGATTCGAAGTGAATAAGAACGTTTGTTTCATTTGCGTGAACATCTTTGTTTGTACAAGTTAAGACAATGTGTTTCTTCTTATGTTCTTTTCATTGCAGCTGTAGTGTACAGAGTTAACTCTAACAAATATTTGAAAAGACTGTGATTAGAAGCGAAGGAGTAGGGTTGTTCCATGTGGGGTGAACATCTTTATTTCTACTGCTTAACACAACCTGTTTCTTCTTAAGTTCTTTACGTTGCGTTTCTAGTTTACAGAGATCACTCTAATAAGAGTTACAAGAGACTCTGATTAGAAGCGAATGAGTACGTTTGTTTCATTTGGCGTGAACATGTTTGTTTGTACTAGCTAACACAATGTGTTTCTTCCTATGTTCTTCTCCTTGCAGCTGTAGTGTACAGAGTTAATTCTAATAAGGGTTACAAGAGACTCTCTGATTTGGAATGGATGTGAACGTTTCTTCCATTTGGCGAGAAGAACTTTGCTTTGAACTGAACACAAGGTGTTTCTTCTTAAGTTTTTCCTATTGCAGTTCTACTCTGCAGAGATACCTCTAATAGGGATTACAAGAGACTGTGTGATTAGAAATGAATATGTACGTTTGTTTCATTTGTCGTGTACTTCTTTGGTTTATACTAGTTAACATAATGTGCTTCTTCTTAAGTTCTTTTCCTTGCAGCTGTAGTATATACAGTTACCTCTAGTAAGGGTGACAAAAGACTGTGATTAGATGCGAATGAGTACATTTGTTTCATTTGGTGTGAATATCTGTGTTTGTACTAGTTAACACAATGTGTTTCTTCTTAAGTTCTTTACGTTGCGATTCTACTTTTCAGAGATAAGTGTAACAGGAGTTACAAGAGACTCTGATTAGAAGCGAATAAGTATGATTGTTTCATTTGGCGTGAATATCTTTGTTTGTACAAGTAAACACAATGTGTTTCTTGTTATGTTCTTTTCCTTGCAGCTGTAGTGTACAGAGCTAACTCTAATAAGGATTTGATACGACTGTGATGAAATGCGAATGAGTAGGTTTGTTTCATTTGGCGTGAACATCATTGTTTGTACTACTTAACACAATGTGTTTCTTCTTAAGTTCTTTACATTGCGGTACTAGTTTTCAGAGATAACTGTAATACGAGTTACAACAGACTCTGTGATTAGAAATGAATAAGTAAGTTTGTTTCGTTTTTCGTGAACATTTTTGTTTGTCCAAGTTAACACAATGTGTTTCTGATACTCTGTGATTAGAAGAGAATGAGTACGTTTGTTTCATTTGGCGTGAACAACTTTGTTTGTCCAAGTTAACACAGTGTGTTTCTTCTTAAGTTCTTTACATTTCTGTTCTAGTTTACTGAGATAATTCTAATACGCATTACAAAAGACTCTGTGATTAGAAGCGAATGAGTACGTTTATTTCATTTGGCATGAACATCTTTGTACTAGTTAACACTATTTGTTTCTTCTTACGTTCTTCTCCTTGCAGCTGTAGTGTACAGAGTTAACTCTAAGATGCGTTACAAGAGACTCTCTGATTTGGAGTGAATGTGTATGTTTCTTCCATTTGTCGTGAACGTCTTTGCTTTGAAGTGAACAGAATGTGTTTCTTCTTAAGTTTTTTCTATTGCAGTTCTCTTCTGCAGAGATAACTAAATAAGGATTACAAGGGACAGTGTGATTTGAAATGAATATGTAAGTTTGTTTCATTTGCCGTGTACTTCTTTGCTTTGTACTAGTTAACATAATGTGTTTCTTCTTAAGTTTTTTCCTTGAAGCTGTAGTGTTTACAGTTACCTCTAGTAAGGGTGACAAAAGACTGTGATTAGAAGTGAATGAGTACATTTGTTTCATTTGGCGTGAACATCTTTGTTTATAATAGTTAACACAATGTATTTCTTCTTAAGTTCTTTACGTTGTGGTTCTAGTTCACAAAGATAACTGTAATATAAGTTACAAGAAACTCTGTGATTAGAAACGAATATGTACGTTTCTTTCAATTGGCGTGAACATCTTTGTACATGTTAGCAAATATGTTTCTTCTTATGTTCTTTCTATTGCTGCTGTGGTGCACAGAGTTAACTGAAATAAGGATTTGAGAAGACTGTAATTTGAAGCGAATGGGTAGGGTTGTTTCATTGGGCATGAACATCTTTGTTTTTACTACTTAACACAACGTGTTTCTTCTTACGTTCTTTACATTGCGGTTCTAGTTTACAGAGATAACTCTAATAAGGGTAACAAGAGACTCTGATTTGAAACGAGTGTGTGCGTTTGTTTCATTCGGCCTGAACATCTTTGTTTGTACTACTTAACACAATGTGTTTCTTCTTAAGTTCTTTTCATTGCAGCTGTAGTGTACAGAGTCAACTCTAATACGGATTACAAAAGACTCTGTGATTAGAAGCAAATGAGTAGGTTTGTTTCATTTGGTGTGAACATCTTTGTACTAGTTAACACAAAGTGTTTCTTCTCAATTTCTTTATGGTGCGGTTCTAGTTTACAGAGATAACTGTAATAGGAGTTACAAGAGACTCTGTGATTAGAAACGAATATGTACGTTTGTTTCAATTGGCATGAATATCCTTGTTTGTACTAATTAACACACCGTGTATCTTCCTAAGTTCTTCACATGCGCTTCTAATTTACAGTGATAAATCTAATAGGAATTACAAGAGACTCTGTAATTAGAAACGAATATGAACGTCTGTTTCAATTGGCATGAACATGTTTGTTTGTACAAGATAACACAATGTGTTTCATAATATGTTGTTTTCATTGCAGCTGTAGTGTACAGAGCTAACTCTAATAAGGATTTGAAAAGACTGTGATTAAAAGCGAATGAGTAGGTTTGTTTCATTTGGCGTGAACATCTTTGTCCAAGTTAACACAATGTGTTTCCTCTTAAGTTCTTTACGTTGCTGTTCTAGTTTACAGAGATAACTAATACGCATTCCAAAATATTCTGTGATTAGAAGCGAATAAGTACGTTTGTTTCATATGGCGTGAACATCTTTGTTCCTCCAAGTCAACACAACTTGTTTCTGAGACTCTGTGATTAGAAGCGGAAAAGTATGTTTGTTTCATTTGGCGTGAATATCTTTGTTTGTCCAAGTTAACACAATGTGTTTCTTCTTAAGTTCTTTTCATTGCAGCTGTATTGCACAGAGCTAACTCTAATACGGATTACAAAAGTCTCTTTGATTAGAAGCGAATAAGTACATTTGTTTCATTTGGCATGAACATCTTTGTACAAGTCAAAGCAATGTGTTTCTTCTTATGTCCTTTTCATTGCAGGTGTAGTGCACAGAGTAAACTCTAAAAAGGATTTTAAAAGACTGTGATTAGAAGCAAATGAGTAGGTTTGTTTCATTTGTCGTGAAGATCTTTGTTTCTCCAGTTAACACAACGTGTTTCTGAGACTCTGTGATTAGAAGCGGATAAGTAAGTTTGTTTCATTTGGCGTGAACATCTTTGTTTCTGCAAGTTAACACAACATGTTTCTGAGACTCTGTGATTAGAAGCGGATAAGTACGTTTCTTCCATTTGGCGTGAACATCTTTGCTTTGAACTGACCACAATGTGTTTCTTCTTAAGTTTTTTCTATTGCAGTTCTACTCTGTAGAGATAACGCTAATAAGGATTACAAGTGACTGTGTTATTAGAAATGAACATGTACGTTTGTTTCATTTGCCGTGTGCTTCTTTGCTTTCTACTAGTTAACATAATGTGTTTCTTCTTAAGTTCTTTTCCTTGCAGCTGTAGTCTATACTGTTACCTTTAGTGACGGTGACAGAAGAGTGTGATTAGAAGCGAATGAGTACATTTGTTTCATTTGCCGTGAACATCTTTGTTTGTACAAGTTAACACAATGTGTTTCTTCTTATTATCTTTTCATTGCAGCTGTAGTGTACAGAGTTAACTCTAATAAGGATTTGAAAAGACTGTGATTAGAAACGAATGAGTAGGTTTTTTCATTTGGCGTGAAAATCTTTGTTTGTACTAGTTAACTGTCCAGTCCAGCAGGACTCATTATTCGGAGAGCGCGAGGGGGACTAGGCCTGTGAAAAGATGGTTGTGAAAGAAGCAAATGGTTGTCAAGGTCTCTAACATTATTTTTTACACAGTGGTTATATAGGGGAAGAAAAGGAGGGAGTAAGCTGCCTGACGTGATTTAGGGCCGGAATTGTGGGGAAACTAAGAGGAGGTGTAACTGGGTGTTTATCTAATCTTAAGAAACCTAGAAGAGATGTATCCGTGTGTTTTCCTAATCTTGCCTTAACGGCTTGACATCCTGATCATAAACTGGCCTTTTGCAAATGATAAGATTCTGCAGACCACATTCCTAACTGCAAGCTGGATGGACCAGCTTTCTGGAGAATGAGTCAACTTAAGAACAGGCCCAGGCCAAATGGAGAGGCTTTTGCTTAATGGCTCCCGACACCTCCTCCCTTCTTTTATACAAAAGTGGGGGGATGCCCGAATTTCAGCAGTGGGCTTTAACCAACGAAAGGTCACAGTTTCCTGGTAATGGTCATTTTCACAAGCTACAGTTTTGATCTCGGTCTCCAACAGTTAACACAATGTGTTTCTTTTTAAGTTCTTTACATTGTGGTCCTACTTTACAGAGATGACTCTAATAAGTGTTACAAGAGACTCTGTGATTAAAAACGAATATGTACATTTGTTTCATTTGGCGTGAACATCCTTGTTGGTACTAGTTAACACAATGTGTTTCTTCTTAAGTTCCTTACATTGCGGTACCAGTTTACAGAGATAACCGTAATCAGAGTTACAAGAGACTCTGTGATTAGAAGCGAATAAGTACGTTTGTTTCAATTGGCGTAAACATCTTTGTTTGTCCAAGTTAACACAATCTGTTTCCGATGCTCTGTGATTCGAAGTGAATAAGAACGTTTGTTTCATTTGCGTGAACATCTTTGTTTGTACAAGTTAAGACAATGTGTTTCTTCTTATGTTCTTTTCATTGCAGCTGTAGTGTACAGAGTTAACTCTAACAAATATTTGAAAAGACTGTGATTAGAAGCGAAGGAGTAGGGTTGTTCCATGTGGGGTGAACATCTTTATTTCTACTGCTTAACACAACCTGTTTCTTCTTAAGTTCTTTACGTTGCGTTTCTAGTTTACAGAGATCACACTAATAAGAGTTACAAGAGACTCTGTGATTAGAAGCGAATGAGTACGTTTGTTTCATTTGGCGTGAACATGTTTGTTTGTACTAGCTAACACAATGTGTTTCTTCCTATGTTCTTCTCCTTGCAGCTGTAGTGTACAGAGTTAATTCTAATAAGGGTTACAAGAGACTCTCTGATTTGGAATGGATGTAAACGTTTCTTCCATTTGGCGAGAAGAACTTTGCTTTGAACTGAACACAAGGTGTTTCTTCTTAAGTTTTTCCTATTGCAGTTCTACTGTGCAGATTTAACTCTAATAGGGATTACAAGATACTGTGTGATTAGAAACGAATATGTACATTTGTTTCATTTGCCTTGTACTTCTTTGCTTTTTACTAGTTAACGTAATGTGTTTCTTCTTAAGTTCTTTTCATTGCAGCTGTAGTGTATACAGTTACCTCTAGTAAGGGTGACAAAAGACTGTGATTAGATGCGAATCAGTACATTTGTTTCATTTGGCGTGAATATCTGTGTTTGTACTACTTAACACAATGTGTTTCTTCTTAAGTTCTTTATGTTGCGGTTCTAGTTTACAGAGATAAGTGTAATAGGAGTTACAAGAGACTCTGTGATTAGAAGCGAATAAGTACGTTTGTTTCATTTGGCGTGAATATCTTTGTTCGTACAAGTTAACACAATGTGTTTCTTCTTATGTTCTTTTCATTGCAGCTGTAGTGTACAGAGCTAACTCTAATAAGGATTTGATACAACTATGATTAGAAGCGAATGAGTATGTTTGTTTCATTTGGCGTGAACATCTTTGTTTGTACTAATTAACACAATGTGTTTTTCTTAAGTTCATTACATTGCGGTACTAGTTTACAGAGATAACTGTAATAAGAGTTACAACAGACTCTGTGATTAGAAGTGAATTAGTAAGTTAGTTTCATTTCTCGTGAACATTTTTGTTTGTCCACGTTAACACAAGGTGTTTCTGAGAGTCTGTGATGAGAAGCTAATAAGTACGTTTGTTTCATTTGGCATGAACAACTTTGTTTGCCTAAGTTAACACAATGTGTTTCTTCTTAAGTTCTTTACGTTTCTATTCTATTTTATAGAGATAACTCTAATGCGCATTACAAAAGACTGTGTGATTAGAAGCGAATGAGCATGTTTGTTTCATTTGGCGTGAACATATTTGTACTATTTAACACTATTTGTTTCTTCTTAAGTTCTTCTCCTTGCAGCTGTAGTGTACAGAGTTAACTCTAACAAGTGTTACAATAGACTCTCTGTTTCGGAATGACTGTGTACGTTTTTTCCATTTGGCGTGAACATCTCTGCTTTGAAGTGAACTCAATGTGTTTCTTCTTAAGTTTTTGTATTGCAGTTCTACTCTGCACAGATAACTAAGTAAGGATTACGAGTGACTGTGATTTGAAATGAATATGTAAGTTTGTTTCATTTGCCGTGTACTTTTTGGTTTGTACTAGTTAACATAATGTGTTTCTTCTTAAGTTTTTTCCTTGAAGTTGTAGTGTTTACAGTTACCTCTAGTAAGGGTGACAAAAGGCTGTGATTATAAGTGAATGAGTACATTTGTTTCATTTGGCGTGAACATCTTTGTTTATAATAGTTAACACAATGTGTTTCTTCTTAAGTTCTTTACTTTGTGGAAAGATAACTGTAATAGAAGTTACAAGAGACTGTGATTAGAAATGAATATGTACGTTTGTTCCAATTGTCGTGATCTTTCTTTGTACATGTTAACAAAATGTGTTTCTTCTTATGTTCTTTTCATTGTAGCTGTAGTGTACAGAGTTAGCACTAAGAAGGATTTGAAAAGACTGTGATTAGAAATGAATGAGTAGGTTTGTTTCATTTGGCGTGAACATCTTTGTTTGTACTAGTTAACACAATGTTTTTCTTCTTAAGTTCTTTACATTGCGGTCCTACTTTGCAGAGATAACTCTAATAAGTGTTACAAGAGACTCGGTGGTTAGAAGCTAATATGTACGTTTGTTTCATTTGGCGTGAACATCCTTGTTTGTCGAAGTAAACACAATGTGTTTCTTCTTAAGTTCTTTACATTTCCGTTCTAGTTTACAGAGATAACTCTAATAAGGGTAACAAAAGACTCTGTGATTAGAAGCGAATGAGTACGTTTGTTTCATTTGGCGTGAACATCTTTGTCTGTGCTAGCTAACACAATGTGTTTCTTCTTATGTTCTCCTTGCAGCTGTAGTGTACAGAGTTAACTCTAATAAGGGTTACAAAGACTCTCTGATTTGGAACGAATGTGTACGTTTCTTCCATTTGGCGTGAACATCTTTGCTTTGAACTGAACACAATGTGTTTTTTCTTAAGTTTTTTCTATGGCAGTTCTACTCTGCAGGGATAACTCTAATAAGGATTGCAAGAGATTGTGTGATTAGAAATGAATATGTACGTTTGTTTCATTTGCCGTGTACTTCTTTGTTTGTACTAGTTAACATAATGTGTTTCTTCTTAAGTTCTTTTCATTGCAGCTGTAATGTTGTAAGGGTAACAAAAGACTCTGTGATTAGAAGAGAATCATTACATTTGTTTCATTTTGCGTGAATATCTTTGTTTGTCCTAGTTAACACAATGTGTTTCTTCTTAATTTCTCTACATGCACTTCCCGTTTACAGAGATAATTCTAACAGGAGTTACAAGAGATTCTGTGATTAGAGACCAGTATGTACGTTTGTTTCAATTGGCTTGAACATCTTTGTTTGTACAAGTTAACACAATGTGTTTCTTCTTATGTTCATTCCATTGCAGCTGTGATGCACAGAATTAACTCTAATAAGGATTTGAGAAGACTGTGATTTGAAGCAAATGTGTAGGGTTGTATCATTTGGCGTGAACATCTTTGTTTATACTAGTTAACACAACGTGTTTTTTCTTATGTTCTTTACATCCGGTTCTAGTTTTCAGAGATAACTCTAATAAGGTTAACAAGAGACTCTCATTTGAAACGAGGTTGTGAGTTTGTTTCATTCAGCCTGAACATCTTTGTTTGTACTACTTAACACATTATGTTTCTTCTTAAGTTCTTTTCATTGCAGCTGTAGTGTACAGATTTAACTCTAATACGGTTTACAAAAGACTCTGTGATTAGAAGGAAATGAGTAGGTTTGTTTCATTTGGTGTGAACATCTTTGTACTAGTTAACACAAAGTGTTTCTTCTTAAGTTCTTTACGGTATGGTTCTAGTTTACAGAGATAATTGTAATAGGAGTTACAAGAGACTCTGTGATTAGAAACGAGTGTGTACGTTTGTTTCAATTGGCATGAACATGTTTTTTTGTACAAGTTAACAAACTGTGTTTCTTCTTATGTTCTTTTCATTGCAGCTGTTCTGTACAGAGCTAACTCTAATAAGCATTTGATAAGACTGTGATTAAAAGTGAATGAGTAGATTTGTTTCATTTGGTGTGAACATCTTTGTTTGTACTAGTTAACACAATGTGTTTCTTCTTAATTTCTTTACGTTGCAGTACTAGATTACAGAGATAAATCTAATAAGAGTTACAAGAGACTCTGTGATTATAAGCGAATAACTACGTTTGTTTCGTTTGGCGTGAAAATCTCTGTTTGTACTAGCTAACACAATGTCTTTCTTCTTAAGGTCTTCTCCTTGCAGCTGTAGTGTACAGAGTTAACTCTAATGAGGGTTACAAAGATTCTCTGATTTGGAACGAATGTGTACATTTCTTCCATTTGGCATGAACATCTTTGCTTTTCCCTGCACACAATGTGTATCTTCTTAAGGTTTTTCTGTTGCAGTTCTACTCTGCAGAGATAACTCTAATAAGGATTACAAGAGATTGTGTGATTAGACATGAATATGTACGTTTGTTTCATTTGCCATGTACTTCGTTCTTTGTACTTGTTAACCTAATGTGTTTCTTCTTAAGATCTTTTCCTTGCATCTGTAATGTAGTAATGGTAACAAAAGACTCTGTGATTAGTAGTGAATGAGTTCATTTGTTCCATTGGGCGTGAGCATCTTTGTTTCTACTAGTTAACACAACGTTTTTCTTCTTAAGTTCTTTACATGCGCTTCTAGTTTACACAGATAACTCTAATAGGAGTTACAAGAGACTCTGTGATTAGAAATGAGTATGTATGTTTGTTTCGACTGGCGTGATCATCTTTTTTTGTACAAGATAACACAATGTGTTTCTTCTTATGTTCTTTTCATTGCAGCTATAGTATACATAGTTAACTCTAATAAGGATTTGAAAAGACTGTCATAAGAAGCGAATTAGTAGGGTTGTTTCATTTGGGGTGAACATCTTTGTTTGTACAAGTTAACACAATGTGTTTCTTCTTAAGTTCTTCACATTGCGGTATTTATTTACAGAGGTAACTCTAATAAGGGTAACCAGAGACTCTGGTTTGAAACGAATGTGTACGTTTGTTTCATTCGGCCTGAACATCTTTGTTTGTACTACTTAACAGAATATGTTTCTTCTTAAGTTCTTTTCATGGCAGCTTTAGTCTACAGAGTTAACTCTAATACGGATTACAAAAGATTTTGTGATTAGAAGCGAATGAGTAGGTTTGGTTCGTTGTCTTGAACATCTTTGTACTAGTCAACACAATGTGTTTCTTCGTAAGTTCTTTACGTTGTGGTTCCAGTTTACAAAGATAAGTGTAGTAACAGTTACCCCAGACTCTGTGATTAGAATCGAATAAGTACGTTTGTTTCATTTGGCATGAACATCTTTCTTTGTCCAAGTTAACACAGTGTGTTTCTGAGACTCTGTGATTAGAAGCGAATACGTATGTTTGTTTCTGTTGGCATGAACATCTTTGTTTGTCCAAGTTAACACAATGTGTTTCTTCATATGTTCTTCTCCTTGCTTCTGTAGTGTACAGAGTTAACTCTAATAAGGGTTACAAAGACTCTCTGATTTGGAACGAATGTGTACGTTTCTTCCATTTGGCGTGAACATCTTTGCTTTGAACTGAACACAATGTGTTTTTTCTTAAGCTTTTTCTATTGCAGTTCTACTCTGCAGAGATAACTCTAATAAGGATTACAAGAGATTGTGTGATTAGACATGAATATGTACGTTTGTTTCATTTGCCGTGTACTTCTTTCTTTGTACTAGTTAACATAATGTGTTTCTTCTTAAGATCTTTTCCTTGCAGCTGTAATGTAGTAATGGTAACAAAAGACTCTGTGATTAGAAGCGAATCATTACATTTGTTTCATTTGGCGTGAATATCTTTGTTTGTACTAGTTAACACAATGTGTTTCTTCTTAAGTTCTCTACATGCACTTCCAGTTTACACAGATAACTCTAATAGGAGCTGCAAGAGATTCTGTGATTAGAAACCAGTATGTACGTTTGTTTCAATTGGCATGAACATCTTTGTTTGTACAAGTTAACACAATGTGTTTCTTCTTATGTTCTTTCCATTGCAGCTGTAGTGTACAGAGTTAACTCTAATAAGGATTTGAAAAGACTGTGATTTGAAGAGATTGGGTAGGGTTGTTTCATTTGTCGTGAACATCTTTGTTTGTACTAGTTAACACAACGTGTTTCTTCTTACGTTCCTTACATTGCAGTTCTAGTTACAGAGATAACTGTAATAAGGGTAACAAGAGACTCTGATTTGAATCGTATGTCTGCGTTTGTTTCATTCGTCCTGAACATCTTTGTTTGTACTGCTTAACACAATGTGTTTCTTCTTAAGTTCTTTTCATTGCAGCTGTAGTGTACGTAGTTAACTCTAAAAAGGATTTTAAAAGACTGTGATTAGAAGTGAATAAGTAGATTTGTTTCATTTGGCATGAACATCTTTGTTTTTACTAGGTAACAAAATGTGTTTCTTCTTAAGTTCCTTATGTTGCAGTGCTAGTTTACAGAGATAACTGTAATAGGAGTTACAAGAGACTCTGTGATTAGAAAGCAATATGTACGTTTGTTTCATTTGGCATGAACATCTTTGTACAAGTTAACACAATGTGTTTCTTCTTCTGTTCTTTTCATTGTAGCTGTAGTGTACAGAGTTAACTCTAATAATGATTTGAAAAGACTCTGATTAGAAGTGAATAAGTACATTTGGTTCCAACCTCTTTGTTTTTACTAGGTAACACAATGCGTTTCTTCTTAAGTTCTTTACGTTGCGGTTCTAGTTTACAGAGATCACTCTAATAATAGTTACAGAGACACTGTGATTAGAAGCAAATGAATACGTTTGTTTCATTTGGCGTGAACATCTTTGTACTAGCTAACACAATTTGTTTCTTCTTAAGTTCTTCTCCTTGCAGCTGTAGTGTACAGAGTTAATTCTAATAAGGGTTACAAAGACTCTCTGATTACGAACGAATGTGTACGTTTCTTCCATTTGGCGTGAACGTCTTTCCTTTGAACTGAACACAAGGTTTTTCTTCTTAAGTTTTTTCTATTGCAGATCTACTCTGCAGAGATAAATCTAATAAGGATTACAAGACACTGTGTGATTAGAAATGAATATGTACCTTTGTTTCATTTGCCGTGTACTTCTTTGCTTTGTACTAGTTAACATAATGTGTTTCTTCTTAAGTTCTTTTCCTTGCAGCTGTAGTGTACACAGTTACCTCTAGTAAGCGTGACAAAGGATTGTGATTAGAAGCGAATGAGTACATTTGTTTCATTTGTCGTGAACATCTTTGTTTGTACTGGTTAGCACAATGTGTTTCTTCTTCAGTTCTTTAAGTTGCAGTCCTAGTTTACAAAGATAACTCTAATAAGAGTTAAAAGAGACTCTGTGATTAGAAAGGAATATGTACGTTTGTTTCATTTGCCACGTACTTTTTGCTTTGTACTAGTTAACAGAATTTGTTTCTTCTTAAGTTTTTCTCATTGCAGCTGTAGTGCATACAGTTTACTCTAGTAATGGTGACAAAAGACCGTGATTAGAAGCGAATGAGTACATTTGTTTCATTTGGCGTGAATATCTTTCTTTGTTCTAGTTAACACAATGTGTTTCTTCTTAAGTTCTTTACATGCACTTCCAGTTTACAGAGATAATTCTAATAGGAGTGAAAAGACACTCTGTGATTAGAAACGATTATGCATGTTTGTTTCATTTGGTGTGAACATCATTTTTTTGTACAAGTTAACATAATGTATTTGTTCTTAAGTTCTTTTCCTTGCAGCTGTAGTGTATACAGTTACCTGTACTAAGGGTGACAAAGGACTGTGATTATAAGTGAATGAGTACATTTGATTAATTTGGCGTGAACATCTTTGTTTGTACAAGTTAACACAATGTGTTCCTTCTTAAGTACTTTACATTTCGGTCCTAGTTTGCACAGATAACTCTGTTAAGTGTTACAAGAGACTGTGATTAGAAATGAATATGTAAGTTCGTTTCAGTTGGCATGAACATCCTTGATTGTACTAGTGAACACACTGTGTTTCTTCTTAAGTTCTTTTCATTTTGGTACTAGTTTACCGAGATAGCTGTAATAAGAGTTACAAGAGACTCTGTGATTAGAAGCAAATAAGTACGTTTTTTTCATTTGGCATAAACATCTTTGTCTGTCCTAGTTAATACAACGTGTTTCTGATGCTCTGTGATTCGAAGTGAATAAGTACGTTTGTTTCATTTGGTGTGAACATCTTTGTTTGTAGTAGTTAACTCAACGTGTTTCTTCTTAAGTTCTTTCAATTGCGGATCTAGTTTACAGAGATAACTCTAATGAGGGTAACAAGAAACTCTGATTTGAAACGAATGTGTACATTCATTTCATTCGACCTGAATGAATATAATAATAATGTGTTTCTTCTTAATTTCTTTTCATTGCAGCTGTAGTGCATACAATTAAATCTAGTACGTGTGAGAAAAGACTCTGTGATTAGAAGCGAATGAGTACGTTTTTTCATTGGGCGTAAACGTCTCTGTTTGTACTAGTTAACACAATGTGTTTCTGCCTAAGTTCTTTACATGCACTTCTAGTTTACAGAGAAAACTCTAGTAGGAGTTATAAGAGACTGTGTGATTAGAGAGGAGCATGTACGTTTTTTCAGTTGGCATGAACATCTTTGTTTGTACAAGTTAACACAATGTGTTTCTTCTTAAGTTCATCTCATTGCAGCTGTAGTGCACAGAGTTAACTCTAATACGGATTACAAAAGACTGATTAGAAGTGAATGAGTAGGTTTGTTTCATTTGGCGTGAACATCTTTGTACTAGTTAACACAATCTGCCTCTTCTTAAGTTCTTTACGTTGCGGTTCCAATTTACAGATATAACTGTAATAAGAGTTAGAAGAGACTCTGTGATTAGAAGGGAATAAGTACGTTTGTTTCATTTGGGTGGAACATCTTTGTTTGTACAACTTAACACAATGTGTTTCTTTTAAGTTCTTTTCATTGCAGCTGTAGTGTACAGAGTTAACTCCAGCAAGGATTTGAAAAGATTGTGAATAGAAGCGAATGAGCAGGTTTGTTTCATTTGGCGTGAACATCTTTTTTTGTGCTCGTTAACGCAATGTGTTTCTTCCTACATTCTTTATATTGCGGTTCTTGTTCACAGAGATAACTCTAATATGGTTAACAAGAGACTCTCATTTGAAACAAATGTGTACGTTCATTTCAATCATCCTGATAATCTTTGTTTGTACTATTTAACACAATGTGCTTCTGATTAAGTTCTTGTACTTGCAGCTGTAGTGTACACAGTTACCTCTAGTAAGGGTGAAAACAGACTGTGATTAGAAGCGAATACGTACATTTGTTTCATTTGGCGTGAACATCTTTGTTTGTACTAGTTAACACAATGTGTTTCTTCTTAAGTTCTTTACGTTGCGGTTCTAGTTTACAGAGATAACTGTAATAGGACTTACAAGAGACTCTGTGATTAGAAACGAATATGTATGTTTTTTTCAATTAGCGTGAACATCTTTGTTTGCACCAGTTAACAAAATGTGTTTCTTCTTATGTTCTTTTCACTGCAGCCGTAGTGTACAGAGCTAACTCTAATAAGGATTTGAAAAATCTGTGATTAAAAGGGGACGAGTAGGTTTGTTTCGTTTGGCATGAACATCTTTTTTGTACTGGTTAACACAATTTGTTTCATCTTAAATTCTTTACATGGGGTTCCTAGTTTAGAGAGATAACTGTAATAAGTGGTACAGGAGACTCTGATTAGAAATGAATATGTACGTTCGTTTCATTTGGCGTGAACATCTTTGTACTAGTTAACACAATCTGTTTCTTCTTAAGTTCTTTACGTTGTGGTTCCAATTTACAGAGATAACTGTAATAAGAGTTACAAGAGACTCTGTGATTAGAAGCGAACGAGTACGTTTGTTTCATTCGTGCTGAACATCTTTGTTTGTACTACTTAACACAATGTGTTTCTTCTTATGTTCTTTTAATTTCAGCTGTAGTGTACAGAGGTAACTCTAATAAGGATTTGAAAAGACTGTGATTAAAAGCGAATGAGTAGGTTTGTTTCATTTGGCGTGAACATCTTTGTTTGTACTAGTTAACACAATGTGTTTCTTCTGAAGTTCTTCACATTGCAGTCCTACTTTACAGAGATAACTCTAATAAGTGTTACAAGGGAATCTGTGATTAGAAAGGAATATGTACTTTCGTTTCATTTGGCGTGAACATCCTTGTTTCTACTAGTTAACACAATGTGTTTCTTCTTAAGTTCTTTATGTTGCGGTACTAGTTTACAGAGATAACTGTAATAAGAGTTACAAGAGACTCTGTGATTACAAGTTAATAAGTACCTTTGTTTCATTTAGCATGAACATTTTTGTTAGTCCAAGTTAACACAATATGTTTCCTCTTATGTTGTTTACACTGCTCTTCTAGTTTACAGAGATAACTCTAATACGCATTACAGAACACTATTTGATTAGAAGCGAATAAGCACGTTTGTTTCATTTGGCGTGAACATCTCTATTTGTACTAGTTAATACCATGTGTTTCTTTTTAAGTTCTTTACATTGTGGTTCTAGTTTACAGAGATAACTCTAATCAGGGTATAAAGAGACTCTGATTGGAAAGGAATGTGTACGTTTCTTTCATTTGGCTTGAACATCTTTGTGCTGCTTAACACAATGTGTTCTTCTTAAGTTCTTTTCATTGCAGCTGTAGTGTGCAGAGTTAACTCTAATACGGACTACAAAAAACTCTGTGATTAGAAGCGAATGAGTACATTTGTTTCATTTGGCGTGAACGTCTTTGTTTGTACAAGTTAACACAATGTGTTTCTTCTTATGTTCTTTTCACTGCAGCTGTAGTGTACAGAGCTAAATCTAATACGGATTTGAAAAATCTGTGATTAAAAGCGAATAAGTAGTTTTGTTTCATTAGGCGTGAACATCTTTTTTGTACTGGTTAACACAATGTGTTTCTTCTTAAGGTCTTTACATTGTGTTCCTAGTTTGCAGAGATAACTCTAATAAGTGTTACAAGAGACTCTGTGATTAGAAATGAATATGTACGTTCGTTTCATTTGGCGTGAACGTCTTTGAACTTGTTAACACAATGTGTTTCTTCTTAAGTTCTTCGTCTTGCAGCTGCAGTGTACAGAGTTCACTCTAATAATTGTTACAGAGACTCTCTGATTTGGACCGAATGTGTACATTTCTTCCATTTGGCTTGAACATCTTTGCTTTGAACTGAACACAATGTGTTTCCTCTAAGGTTTTTTCTATTGCTGTTCTACTCTGCAGAGATAACTCTAATAAGGATTACAGGAGACTGTGTGATTAGAAATGAATACGTACGTCTGTTTCATTTGCCGTGCACTTCTTTGCTTTGTACTAGTTAACATAATGTGTTTCTTCCTATTTTATTTTCATTTCAGCTGTAGTGCATACAGTTAAATCTAGTAAGTGTGACAAAAGACTCTGTGATTAGAAGCGAATGACTACATTTGTTTCATTTGGCGTGATCATCTTTGTTTGTACTAGTTAACACAATATGTTTCGTCTTAAGTTCTTTACATGTGCTTCTAGTTTACGCAGACAACTCTAGTAGGAGTGAAAAAGACTGTGTGATTAAAAAGGAGTATGTACATTTGTTTCACTTGGCGTGAACATCTTTGTTTGTACAAGTTAACACAATGTGTTTCTTCTTATGTTCTTTTCATTGCAGCTGTAGTGTACATAGTTAATTCTAATAAGGATTTGAAAAGACTGTGATAAGAAGCGAATGAGTTGGGTTGTTTCATTTGGCGTGAACATCTTTGTTTGTATTAGTTAACACAACGTGTTTCTTCTTAGGTTCTTTACATTGTGGTTTTAGTTTACAGAGATAACTCTAATAAGGATAACAAGAGACTCTGATTTGAGGGCTGGAGAGATAGCTCAGTGGTTAAGCACTTGCTTGTGAAGCCTACGGACCCTGGTTCGAGGCTCGACTTCCCAGGGCCCACGTTAGCCAGATGCACTAGGGGGCACACGAGTCTGGAGTTCGTTTGCAGTGGCTGGAGGCCCTGACGTGCCCATTCTGTCTCCCTCTCTCTATCTGCCTCTTTCTCTCGCTGTCTGTCACTCTCAAATAAATAAACAAAAATAACAAAAAAAAATTGTAAAAAAAAGAGACTCTGATTTGAAACGAATGTGTACTTTTGTTTCATTCGGCCTGAACATCTTTGTTTGTACTACTTAACACAATGTGTTTCTTAAGTTCTTTTCATTGCAGCTGTAGTGTACAGAGGTAACTCTAATACGGTTTACAAAAGACTCTGTGATTAGAAGAGAATGAGTAGGTTTGTTTCATTTGGCATGAACATCTTTGTACTAGTTACCACAATGTGTTTCTTCTTAAGTTCTTTACATTGCAGTTCCAGTTTACAGAGATAAGTGTAATAAGTTTTACAAGAGACTCTGTTATTAGAAGCGAATAAGTACGTTTGTTTCATTTGGCATGAACATCTTTGTCTGTACAAGTTAAAACAATGTGTTTCTCATACTCTGCAAATAGAAGCAAATAAGTATGTTTGTTTCTTTTGGGGTGAATATCTTCGTTTTTTCAAGTTAACACAATGTGTTTCCTCTTAAGTTGTTCACGTTGCTGTTCTAGTTTACAGAGTTAACTCTAATACGCATTACAAAAGACTCTCTGATTAGAAGAGAATGAGTAGCTTTGTTTCATTTGGCGTGAACATCTTTGTTTGTACTAGTTAACACCACGTGTTTCTTTTTAAGTTCTTTACATTGCGGTTCTAGTTTGCAGAGATGACTCTAATAAGGGCAACAAGAGACTGATTGGAAACGAATGTGTACGTTTGTTTCATTTGGCCGGAACATCTTTGATTGTACTACTTAACACAATGTGTTTCTTCCTAAGTTCTTTTCATTGCAGCTGTAGTGTACAGAGTTAACTCTAATACGGATTACAAAAGACTCTATGATTAGAAGTGAATGACTACGTTTGTTTCATTTGGCATGAACGAATTTTTTGTACTTGTTAACACAATGTGTTTCTCCTTAAGTTCTTTCATTGCTGTTCTAGTTTACAGAGATAACTCTAATACGGATTACAAAAGACTCTGTGATTAGAAGCGACTGAGTACGTTTCTTTCCTTTGGAGTGAACAGCTTAGTTTGTACTAGGTAACACAATGTGTTTCTTCTTATGTTCGTCTCCTTGCAGCTGTAGTGTAGAGAGTTAACTCTAATAAGGGTTACAAGAGACTCTCTGATTTGGAATGAATGTGTACGTTTCTTCCATTTGGCGTGAACATCTTTGCTTTGAACTGAACACAACGTGTTTCTTCTCAAGTTTTTTGTATTGCTGTTCTACACTGCAGAGATAAATCTAATAAGGATTACAAGAGACTGTGTGATTAGAAATGAGTATGTACGTTTGTTTCATTTGCCGTGTACTTCTCTGCTTTGTAGTAGTTAACATAATGTGTTTCTTCTTAAGTTTTTTTCCTTGCAGCTGTCGTGTATACAGTTATCTCTAGTAAGGGTGAAAAAAGACTGTGATTAGAGGCGAATGAGGACCTTTGTTTCATTTGGCGTGAAAATCTTTGCGTGTACTAGTTAACACAATGTGTTTCTTCTTAAGTTCTTT
Source organism: Dipus sagitta (assembly GCA_036346955.1). NCBI lineage: Eukaryota > Metazoa > Chordata > Mammalia > Rodentia > Dipodidae > Dipus > Dipus sagitta. The sequence goes on from CM070786.1 coordinate 43,939,541, forward strand.
ACATTGCGGTTCTAGTTTACAGAGACAACTGTAATAGGATTTACAAGAGACTCTGTGATTAGAAACGAATATGTATGTTTGTTTCAATTGGCGTGAACATCTTTGTTTGTCCAAGTTAACACAATGTGTTTCTTCTTAAGTTCTTTACGTTGCTGTTCTGGTTAACAGAGATAACTCTAATACAGATGACGAAAGACTCTGTGATTAGAAGCGAATGAGTACGTTTGTTTCGTTTGGCGTGAACATCTTTGTTTGTACTAGCTAACAGAATGTGTTTCTTCTTAAATTCTTCTCCTTGCAGCTGTAGTGTACAGAGTTAACTCTAATAATTGTTAATAAATAAATAAGTTTTTGCTACTGCTGTTCTACTCTGCAGAGATAACTCTAATAAGGATTACAGGAGACTGTGTGATTAGAAATGAATACGTACGTCTTTGTTTGTACTAGTTAACACCACGTGTTTCTTTTTAAGTTCTTTACATTGCGGTTCTAGTTTGCTGAGATGACTCTAATAAGGGCAACAAGAGACTCTGTGGAAACAAATGTGTACGGTTCTTTCATTTGGCCTGAACATCTTTGTTTGTACTACTTGAATATCTTTGTTTGTCCATGTTAACACAATGTGTTTCCGAAATGCTGTTATTAGAAGCAAATAAGTACGTTTGTTTCATTTGGCGTGAACGTATTTGTTTGTACTAGTTAACACAATGTGTTTCTTCTTAAATTCTTTCATTGCTGTTGTAGTTTACAGAGATAACTCTAATACGGATTCCAAAAGACTCTCCCATTACAAGCGAATGAGTACCTTTGTTTCATTTGGCGTGAACATCTTTGTTTGTAGTATTTAACACAATGTGTTTCTTCTTACGTTCTTTCCGATGCGGTCCTATTTTACAGAGATAACTCTAATAATTGTTAAAAGACAATCTGTGATTAGAAAGGAATATGTACTTCTGTTTCCTTTGCCGTGTACTTCTTTGCTTTGTACTAGTTAACATAATTTGTTTCTTCTTAAGTTGTTTTCATTGCAGCTGTAGTGTATACAGTTAACTCTAGTAAGGGTGACAAAAGACTGTGATTAGACGTGAATGAGTACATTTGTTTCATTTGGCGTGAACTTCTTTGTTTTTGCTAGTTAACACAGTGTGTTTCTTCTTAAGTTCTTTACGTTGTGGTTCTAGTTTACAGAGATAACTGTAATACGCATTACAAAAGACTCTGTAATTAGAAGAGAAGGAGTATGTTTGTTTCATTTGGCGTGAACATCTTTGTCCAAGTTAACACAATGTGTCCTCAGACACTGTATTTAGAAGCAAATAAGTACTTTTGTTCCATTTGGCATGAACATCTTTGTTTGTACTTGTTAACAAAATGTGTTTCTTCTTAAGTTCTGTCGTTGCTGTTCTACTTTACAGAGATAACTCTAATATGGATTCCAAAGACTCTCTCATTAGAAGTGAATGAGTACCTTTGTTTCATTCGGTGTGAACATCTTTGTTTGTACTAGTTAAGACAATGTGTTTCTTCTTAAGTTCTTTATGATGCGGAAGTAATTTACAGAGATAACTCTAATAAGTGTTAAAAGACACTCTGTGATTAGAAAGGAATATGTACGTTTGTTTCAATTGCTTTGTACTTCTATGCTTTGTACTAGTTAACAAAATTTGTTGCTTCTTAACTTGTTTTCATTGCAGATGTAGTGTATACAGTTAACTCTAGTAAGGGTGACAAAAGACTGTGATTAGAAGCTAATGAATACATTTGTTTCATTTGGTGTGAACCTCTTTTTTGGTCCTAGTTAACACAATGAGTTACTTCCATAGTTGTTAACATGCCCTTCTAGTTTACAGAGATAACTCTAATAAGAACTGCAAGGTATTCTGTAATTAGAAACGAATATGTACGTTTGTTTCAATTGGGGTGAACATGTTTGTTTGTACAAGTTAACAACATCTGTTTCTTCTTATGTTCTTTTCATTACATCTGTAGTGTGCAGAGTTAACTCTAATAAGGATTTGAAAAGACTGTGATTAGAAGCGAATGAATAAGTTTGTTTCATTTGGTGTGAACTCCTTTGTTTGTAATAGTTAACATAATGTGTTTCTTCTTAAGTTCTTTAAGTTGTGGTTCTAGTTTACAGAGATAACACTTATACGCATTACAAAAGACTCAGTGATTAGTAGAGAATGAGTACCTTTGTTTCATTTGGTGTGAACATCTTTGTTTGTACTAGTTCATACAATGTGTTTCTTCTTAAGTTCTTTACGATGCGGTCCTAGTTTACAGAGATAACTCTAATAAGTGTTAAAAGACACTCTGTGATTCGAAAAGAATATATACGTTTGTTTCATTTCCCGTGTACTTCTTTGCTTTGTACTAGTTAACATAATTTGTTTCTTCTTAAGGTGTTTTCATTGCATCTGTAGTGTATACAGTAAACTCTAGTAAGGGAGACAAAAGACTGTGATTAGAGGCGAATGAGTACATTTGTTTCATTTGGCATGAACTTCTTTGTTTTTGCTAGTTAACACAACGTGTTTCTTCTTAAGTTCTTTACGTTGTGGTTCTAGTTTGCCGAGATAACTGTAATACGCATTACAAAAGACTCTGTAGTTAGAAGAGAAGGAGTACGTTTGTTTCATTTGGCATGAACATCTTTGTCCAAGTTAACACAATGTGTTCTGAGACTCTGTATTTAGAAGCGAATAAGTACTTTTGTTCCATTTGGCATGAACATCTTGGTTTCTACTTGTTAACGCAATGTGTTTCTTTCAAAGTTCTTTATCATGTGCTTCCAGTTTACAGACATAACTCTAATAAGAATTTCAAGGGACTCTGTAATTAGAAACTAATATGTACGTTTGTTGCAATTGGCGTGAACATGTTTGTTTGTACAACTTAACACAATGTGTTTCTTCTTATGTTCTTTTTATTGCAGCTGTAGTGTACACAGTCAACTCTAATAAGGATTTGAAAAGACTGTGATTAGAAGCAAATGAGTAGGTTTGTTTCATTTGGCGGGAACATCTTTGTTTGCACTTGTTAACACAATGTGTTTCTACTTAAGTTCTTTACGTTGTGGTTCTAGTTTATAGACATAACTCTAATACGCATTACAAAAGACTCTGTGATTAGAAGAAAATGAGTACGTTTGTTTCATTTGGAGTGAACATCTTTGTTTGTCTAAGTAAACACAATGTGTTTCCGAGATTCTGTGATTAGAAGCGAATAAGTATATTTGTGTCTTTTGGCGTGAGCCTCTTTGTTTCTACTAGTTAACACAATGTGTTTCTTCTTAAGTTCTTTACATTGCGGTCCTAGTTTACTTAGATAATTCTAATAAGTGGTAAAAGACACTCTGTGATTAGAAAGGAATATGTACGTTTGTTTAATTTCCCGTGTACTTCTTTGCTTTGTGCTAGTTAACATAATTTCTTTCTTCTTAAGTTGTTTTCAGTGCAGCTGTAGTGCATAGAGTTAACTCTAGTAAGGGTGACAAAAGACTGTGATGACAAGTGAATGAGTACATGTGTTTCATTTGGCATGAACATCTTTTTTGGTCCAATTAACACAATGTGTTTCCAAGACGCTGAGATTAGAAGCGAATAAGACGTTTGTTTCATTTGGCGTGAACATCTTTCTCCAAGTTCACACAATGTGTTCTGAGACTGTGTGATTAGAAGCGAATAAGTACTTTTGTTTCATTTGCCATGAAGTCTTTGTTTGTACTTGTGAACAGAATGTGTTTCTTCTTAAGTTCTCTCGTTGCTGTTCTAGTTTACAGAGATAACTCTAATAAGAATTACAAGGGACTCTGAAATTAGAAACGAATATGTACGTTTGTTTCAATTGCCGTGAACATGTTTGTTTGTTTGTACAAGTTAACACAATGTGTATCTTCTTATGTTCTTTTCATTGCAGCTGTAGTGTACAGAGTTAACTGTAATGAGGATTTGAAAAGACTGTGATTAGAAGCGAAGGAGTAGGTTTGTTTCCTTTGGCGTGAAAACCTTTGTTTGTACTGGTTAACACAATGTTTTTCTTCTTAAGTTCTTTCGTTGTTGTTCTAGTTTCCAGAGATAACTCTAATACGGATTCCAAAAGATTCTCTGATTAGAAGTGAATGAGTACCTTTGTTTCATTTGTCGTGAACATCTTTGTTTGTACCAGCTAACACAATGTGTTTCTTCTTAAGTTCTTTATGTTGCGGTTCTAGTTTAGAGAGATAACTCTAATAAGTGTTGAAAGACACTCTGTGATTAGAAAGGAACATGTACGTTTCTTTCATTTGCTGTATACGTCTTTGCTTTGTACTTGTTAACATAATTTGCTTCTTCTTAAGTTGTTTCATTGCAACTGTAGTGTATACAGTTAACGCTAGTAATGGTGACAAAAGACTGTGATTAGAAGCGAATGAGTACATGTGTTTCATTTGGCGTGAACCTCTTTGTTTGTCCAAGTTAACACAATGTGTTTCCGAGAATCTGTGATTAGAAGCTAATAAGTACGTTTGTTTCATTTGGCGTGAACATCTTTGTCCAAGTTAAAACAATGTGTTCTGAGATTCTGTGATTAGAAGCGAATAAGTACGTTTGTTTCATTTGGCAAGAACGTCTTTGTTTGTACTTGGTAAAACAATGTGTTTCTTCTTAAGTTCTTCTGTTGCTGTTCCAGTTTACAGAGATAACTCTAATACGGATTCCAAAAGACTCGCTGATTAGAAGTGAATGAGGACCTTTGTTTCATTTGGCGTGAACATCTTTGTTTGTACTAGTTAACACAATGTGTTTCTTCTTAAGTTCTTTACGATTCGGTCCTAGTTTACAGAAATAACTCTAATAAGTGTCAAAAGACACTCTGTGATTAGAAAGGAATATGTACGTTTGTTTCTTTTGCCGTGTACTTCTTTGCTTTGTGCTAGTTAACATAATTTGCTTCTTCTTAAGTTGTTTCATTGCAGCTGTAGTGTATACAGTTAATTCTCGTAAGGGTGACAAAAGACTTTGATTAGAAGTGAATGAGGACATTTGTTTCGTTTGGCGTGAATATTTGTTCGTCCTAGTTAACACAATCTGTTTCCTCCTAAGTTCTTCACGCTGTGGTGCTAGTTTACGGAGATAATTCTAATAAGAGTTACAAGAGACTCTGTGATTAGAAGCGAATAAGTACGTTTGTTTCATTTGGCGTGAACATCTTAGTTTGTAGTAGTTAATACAATGTGTGTCTACTTAAGACATTACATTTCGATTCTAGTTTGCAGGGATAACTCTAATAGGCATTACAAGAGACTGTAGTTAGAAACGAATGTGTACGTTTGTTTCAATTAGCGTGAACATGTTTGCCAGTACAAGTTAACACAATGTGTTTCTTCTTATGTTCTTTTCATTGCAGCTGTAGTGTACAGAGTTATCTCTAATAAGGGTTTCATAAGACTGTGATTAGAAGCGAATGAGTAGGTTTGTTTCATTTGGCGTTTACATCTTTTCGCTAGTTAACACAATGTGTTTCTTCTTAAGTTCTTAACGTTGTGGTTCTAGTTGAGAGAGATAACTCTAATACGCATTAGAAAAGACTGTGTGAATTAGGCGTGAATGTCTTTCTTTGTACTTCTTAACACAATGTGTTTCTTCTTAAGTTCTTTCGTTGCTGTTCTAGCTTACAGAGATAACTCTAATACACATTAGAAAGACCCTGTAATTAGAACAGAATGAGTACGTTTGTTTCATTTGGCGTGTACTTCTTTGCTTTGTACTAGTTAACATAATTTCTTTCTTCTTAAGTTGTTTTCATTCTAGCTGTAGTGTATACAGTTAATTCTAGTGAGGGGGACAAAAGACTGCGATTAGAAGCGAATCAGTACGTTTGTTTCATTAGGCGTGAACATTTGTTTGTCCTAGTTAACACAATGTGTTTCTTCCTAAGTTCTTCACATGTGCTTCTAGTTTACAGAGATAACTATAATAAGAATTACAAGGAACTCTGTAATTAGAAACGAATATGTACGTTTGTTTCAATTGGCGTGAACATGTTTGTTTGTATAAGTTAACACAATGTGTTTCTTCTTATGTTCTTTTCATTACAGCTATAGTGTACAGAGGTAACTCTAATAGGGATTTGAAAAGTCTGTGATTAGAAGAGAATGAGTAGGATTGATTCACTTGGCATGAACATCTTTGTTTGTAGTAGTAAACACAATCTGTTTCTTCCTAAGTTCTTTACGTTGTGGTTCCAGTTTACAACGATAACTCTAATACGCAACACAAAAGACTCTGTGATTAGAAGAGAAGGAGTACGTTTGTTTCATTTGGCGTGAACATCTTTGTCCAAGTTAACACAATGTGTTCTGAGACTCTGTAATTAGAAGCGAATAAGTACTTTTGTTCCATTTGGCATAAACCTCTTTGTTTGTACTTGTTAACTCAATGTGTTTCTTCTTAAGTTCTTTCGTTGCTCTTCTAGTTTACAGAGATAACTCTAGTATGGATTACAAAAGACTCTGATTAGAAGCGAATGAGTACCTCTGTTTCATTTGGCATGAATATCTTTGTTTGTAGTAGTTAACACAATCTGTTTCTTCCTAAGTTCTTCACATGCACTTCTACTTTACAGAGATAACTCTAATAAGAATTACAAGGGACTCTGTAAATAGAGACGAATATCAGTGTTTGTTTCAATTTTGCGTGAACATGTTTGTTTGTACAAGATAACACAATGTGTTTCTTCTTATGTTCTTTTCATTGCAGCTGTACTGTACAGAGTTAACTCTAATAAGGATTTGAAATAACTGTGATTAGAAGCGAATAAGTAACTTTGTTTCATTTGGCATGGACATCTTTCTTTGTACTAGTTAACACAATGTGTTTCTTATTAAGTTCTTTACGTTGTGGTTTCAATTTACAGAGATAACTCTAATAAGTATTAAAAGACCCTCTCTGATTAGAAAGGAATATGTACGTTTGTATAATTTGCGGTGTACTTATTTCCTTTGTACTAGTTCACATACTTTGTTTCTTCTTAAGTTGTTTTCATTGCAACTGTAGTGTAAACACTTAACTCTAGTAAGTGTGACAAAAGACTGTGATTAGAAGAGAATGAGTATATTTATTCCATTTGGCATGAACATTTGTTGGTCCTAGCTAACACAATGTGTTTCTTCCTAAGTTCTTCACATTCCCTTCTAGTTTACAGATATGACTCTAATACGAATTACAAGGAACTCTATAATTAGAAACGAATATGTACATTTGTTTCAATTGGCGTGAACATGTTTGTTTGTACAAGTGAACACAATGTGTTTCTTCTTATGTTCTTTTCACTACAGCTGTAGTGTACAGAGTAAACGTTAATAAGGATTTGAAAAGACTGTGATTAGAAGAGAAGGAGTAGGTTTGTTTCATTTGGCATTAACATCTTTGTTTGTACTAGCAAACACAATCAATTTCTTCTTAAGTTCTTTACGTTGTGGTTGTAGTTTACAGCGATAACTCTAATACGCTTTAAAAAAGACACTGTGATTAGAAGAGAAGGAGTATGTTTGTTTCATTTGGCGTGAACATCTTTGTCCAAGTTAACACAATGTGTTCTGAGACTCTGTAATTAGAAGCGAATAAGAATTTTGTTCCATTTGGCATGAACGTCTTTGTATGTACTTGTTAACGCAATGTGTTTCTTCTTAAGTTCTTTCGTTGCTGTTCTAGTTTACAGAGATAACTCTAATAAGGATTCCAAAAGACTCTCTCATTAGAAGTGAATGAGCACCTTTGTTTCATTTGGCGTGAACATTTTTGTTTGTACAAGTTAACACAATGTGTTTCTTCTTAAGTTCTTTACGATGCCGTCCTAGTTTCCAGATATAACTCTAATAAGTGTTAAAAGACACTCTGTGATTAGAAAGGAATATGTACGTTTGCTTCATTTGCCGTGTACTTCTTTGCTTTGTACTAGTTAACATAATGTGTTTCTTCATAAGTTCTTTTCATTGCAGCTGTAGTGTATACAGTTAACTCTAGTAAGGGTGACAAAAGACTGTGATTAGAAGCGAATGAGTACATTTGTTTCATGTGCGTGTACATCTTTGTTTGTCCTAGTTAACACAATGTGTTTCTTCTTAAGTTCTTTACGATGCGGTCCTAGTTTACAGAATAACTCTAATAAGTGTCAAAAGACACTCTGGGATTAGAAAGGAATATTTACGTTTGTTTCTTTTGCCGTGTACTTCTTTGCTTTGTACTAATTAACATAATTTTCTTCTTCTTAAGTTGTTTCATTGCAGCTGTAGTGTATAGAGTTAACTCTAGTAACGGTGACAAAAGACTGTGATTAGAAGCGAATGAGGACATTTGTTTCATTCGATGTGAACATTTGTTGGTCCTAGTTAACACAATCTGTTTCCTCCTAAGTTCTTTACGTTGCCGTCCTAGTTTACAGAGATAATTCTAATAAGAGTTACAAGAGACTCTGTGATTAGAAGCGAATAAGTACATATGTTTCATTTGGCGTGAACATCTTTGTTTATACTAGTTAACACAATGTGTTTTTCTTAAGTTCTTTACGATGTGGTCGTAGTTTACAGAGATAACTCTAATAAGTGTTAAAAGACTCTCTCTGATTAAAAAGGAATATGTACGTTTGTTTCATTTGGCGTGAACATCTTTGCCCAAGTTAACACAATGTGTTCTGAGACTCTGGGAATTGAATCAAACAAGTACATTTGTTTCCTTTGGCGTGAACGACTTTCGTTTTACTTGTTAACACAATGTGTTTCTTCTTAAGTTCTTTCGTTGCTGTTCTAGTTTACAGACATAACTCTAATAAGAATTACAAGGGACTCTGTAATTAGAAACGAATATGTACGTTTGTTTCAATTGCCGTGAACATGTTTGTTTGTACAAGTTAACACAATGTGTTTCTTCTTATGTTCTTTTCATTGCAGCTGTAGTGTACAGAGTTAACTCTAATAAGGATTTGCAAAGACTGTTATTTGAAGCGAAGGAGTAGGTTTGTTTCCTTTGGCGTGAAAACCTTTGTTTGTACTAGTTAACACAATGTGTTTCTTCTTAAGTTCTTTATGTTGCAGTTCTAGTTCACACACATAACTCTAATAAGTGTTAAAAGACACTCAGTGATTAGAAAGGAATATGTACGTTTGTTTCATTTGCCGTATACTTCTTTGTTTTGTACTAGTTAACATAATTTCTTCTTAATTTGTTTTCATTGCAGCTGTAGTGTATACAGTTAACTCTAGTAAGGGTGACAAAAGACTGTGATTAGAAGCGAATGAGTACATGTGTTTCATTTGGCGTGAACATCTTTGTTTTTACTAGTTACCACCATGTGTTTTTTCTTAAGTTCTTTACGATGTGGTCCTAGTTTACAGAGATAACTCTAATAAGTGTTAAAAGACACTCTGTGATTAAAAAGGAATATGTACGTTTGTTTCATTTGGCGTGAACATCTTTGCCCAAGTTAACACAATGTGTTCTGAGACTCTGGGATTTGAATCAAACAAGTACATTTGTTTCCTTTGGCGTGAACGTCTTTCTTTGTACTTGTTAACACAATGTGTTTCTTCTTAAGTTCTTTCGTTGCTGTTCTAGTTTACAGAGATAACTCTAATACGGATTCGAAAAGACTCTCTGATTAGAAGCGAATGAGTACTTTTGTTTCATTTGGCGTGAACATCTTTGTTTGTACTATTTAACACAATGTGTTTCTTCCTGAGTTCTTTATGTTGCGGTTCTCATTTACAGAGATAATTCTAAAAAGAGTTATAAGAGACTCTGTGATTAGAAGCGAATATGTACGTTTGTTTCATTGGGCGTGAACATCTTTGTTTGTAGTACTTCACACAATGTGTTTCTTCTTAAGTTATTTACCTTGCGGTTCTAGTTTACAGAGATAACTCTAATAGGAATTAGAAGAGACTGTAATTAGAAACGAATATGTACGTTTGTTTCAATTAGCTTTAACATGTTTGTTTGCACAAGTTAACACAATGTGTTTCTTTTTAAGTTCTTTTGTTGCTGTTGTAGTTTACAGAGATGACTCTAATTCGGATTCCAAAAGACTCCCTCATTAGAAGCGAATGAGGCCCTTTGTTTCATTTGGCGTGAACATCTTTGTTTGTACTAGTTCATACAATGTGTTTCTTCTGAAGTTCTTTACGATGCGGTCCTAGTTTACAGAGATAACTCTAATAAGTGTTAAAAGACACTCTGTGATTAGAAAGGAACATGTACTTTTGTTTCATTTGCCGTGTACTTCTTTTCTTTATACTAGTTAACATAATTTGTTTCTTCTTAAGTTGTTTTCATTGCAGCTGCACTGTATACAGTTAACTCAAGTAAGGGTGACTAAAGACTGTGGTTAGAAGCGAATGAGTACATGTGTTTCATTTGGCGTGAACAACTTTGTTTGTCCAAGTTAACGCAATGTGTTTCCGAGACGCTGTGATTACAAGTGAATAAGTACGTTTGTTTCATTTGGCGTGAACATCTTTGTCCAAGTTAACACAATGTGTTTTGAGACTCTGTGATTAGAAGCGAATTAGTACTTTTGTTTCATTTGCCATGAAGGCCTTTGTTTGTACTTGTGAACACAATGCGTTTCTTCTTAAGTTCTTTCGTTGCTGTTCTAGTTCACAGAGATAACTCTAATAAGAATTACAAGGGACTCTGTAATTAGAAACGAATATGTACGTTTGTTTCAATTGCCGTGAACATGTTTGTTTGTACAAGTTAACACAATGTTTTCTTCTAATGTTCTTTTCTTGCAGCTGTATGTACAGAGTTAACTCTAATAAGGGATTTGCAAAGACTGTTATTCAGAGGGGAAGGAGTAGGTTTGTTTCCTTTGGCGGAAAACCTTTGTTTGTAACTAGTTAACACAATGTGTTTCTTCTTAAGTTCTTTATGTTGCAGTTCTAGTTCACACACATAACTCTAATAAGTGTTTAAAAGACACTCAGTGATTAGAAAGGAATATGTACGTTTGTTTCATTTGCCGTATACTTCTTTGTTGTTGGTACTAGTTTACATAATTTCTCTTCTTAATTTGTTTTCATTGCAGCTGTAGTGTATACAGTGAACTCTAGTAAGGGTGACAAAAGACTGTGATTAGAAGCGAATGAGGACATTTGTTTCATTTGATGTGAACATTTGTTGGTGCTAGTTAACACAATCTGTTTCCTCCTAAGTCTTTACGTCGCCGTCCTAGTTTACAGAGATAATTCTAATAAGAGTTACAAGAGACTCTGTGATTAGAATCGAATAAGTACATATGTTTCATTTGGCGTGAACATCTTTGTTTGTACTAGTTAACACAATGTGTTTTTTCTTCAGTTCTTTACGATGTGGTCCTAGTTTATAGAGATAACTCTAATAACTGTTAAAACACACTCTGTGATTAAAAAGGAATATGTACGTTTGTTTCATTTGGCGTGAACATCTTTGTTTGTAGTACTTCACACAATGTGTTTCTTCTTAAGTTCTTAACGTTGTGGTTCTAGTTTACAGAGATAACTCTAATAGGAATTAGAAGAGACTGTAATTAGAAACGAATATGTACGTTTGTTTCAATTAGCTTTAACATGATTGTTTGCACAAGTTAACACAATGTGTTTCTTCTTAGGTTTTTTTTGTTGCTGTTGTAGTTTATAGATATAACTCTAATTTGGATTCCAAAAGACTCTCTCATTAGAAGCGAATGAGGACCTTTGTTTCATTTGGCGTGAACATCTTTGTTTGTACTAGTTCATACAATGTGTTTCTTCTGAAGTTCTTTACGATGCGGTCCTAGTTTACAGAGATAACTCTAATAAGTGTTAAAAGACACTCTGTGATTAGAAAGGAACATGTACTTTTGTTTCATTTGCCGTGTACTTCTTTTCTTTATACTAGTTAACATAATTTGTTTCTTCTTAAGTTGTTTTCATTGCAGCTGCACTGTATACAGTTAACTCAAGTAAGGGTGACTAAAGACTGTGATTAGAAGCGAATGAGTACATGTGTTTCATTTGGCGTGAACAACTTTGTTTGTCCAAGTTAACGCAATGTGTTTCTGAGACGCTGTGATTACAAGCGAATAAGTACGTTTGTTTCATTTGGCGTGAACATCTTTGTCCAAGTTAACACAATGTGTTCTGAGACTCTGGGATTAGAAGCGAATAAGTACTTTTGTTTCATTTGCCATGAAGGTCTTTGTTTGTACTTGTGAACACAATGTGTTTCTTCTTAAGTTCTTTCGTTGCTGTTCTAGTTTACAGAGATAACTCTAATAAGAATTACAAGGGACTCTGTAATTAGAAACGAATATGTACGTTTGTTTCAATTGCCGTGAACATGTTTGTTTGTACAAGTTAACACAATGTGTTTCTTCTTATGTTCTTTTCATTGCAGCTGTAGTGTACAGAGTTAACTCTAATAAGGATTTGCAAAGACTGTTATTCGGAGGGAAGGAGTAGGTTTGTTTCCTTTGGCGTGAAAACCTTTGTTTGTACTAGTTAACAGAATGTGTTTCTTCTTAAGTTCTTTATGTTGCAGTTCTAGTTCACACACATAACTCTAATAAGTGTTAAAAGACACTCAGTGATTAGAAAGGAATATGTACGTTTGTTTCATTTGCCGTATACTTCTTTGTTTTGTACTAGTTAACATAATTTATTTCTTCTTTATTTGGTTTCATTGCATCTGTAGTGTATACAGTTAACTCTAGTAAGGGTGACAAAAGACTGTGATTAGACGCTAATGAGTGCATGTGTTTCATTTGGCGTGAACATCTTTGTTTGTCCAAGTTAACACAATGTGTTCTGAGACTCTGGGATTTGAGTCAAACAAGTACATTTGTTTCCTTTGGCGTGAACGTCTTTCTTTGTACTTGTTAACACAATGTGTTTCTTCTTAAGTTCTTTCGTTGCTGTTCTAGTTTACAGAGATAACTCTAATACGGATTCGAAAAGACTCTCTGATTAGAAGCGAATGAGTACTTTTGTTTCATTTGGCGTGAACATCTCTGGTTGTACTAGTTAACACAATGTGTTTCTTCCTGAGTTCTTTATGTTGCGGTTCTCATTTACAGAGATAATTCTAAAAAGAGTTATAAGAGACTCTGTGATTGGAAGCGAATATGTACGTTTGTTTCATTTGGCGTGAACATCTTTGTTTGTAGTACTTCACACAATGTGTTTCTTCTTAAGTTCTTTACGTTGCAGTTCTAGTTTACAGAGATAACTCTAATAGGAATTAGAAGAGACTGTAATTAGAAACGAATATGTACGTTTGTTTCAATTAGCTTTAACATGTTTGTTTGCACAAGTTAAAACAATGTGTTTCTTCTGAAAATTTTTTTGTTGCTGTTGTAGTTTACAGAGATAACTCTAATACGGATTCCAAAAGACTCTCTCATTAGAAGCGAATGAGGACCTGTGTTTCATTTGGCATGAACATCTTTGTTTGTACTAGTTCATACAATGTGTTTCTTCTGAAGTTCTTTACGATGCGGTCCTAGTTTACAGAGATAACTCTAATAAGTGTTAAAAGACACTCTGTGATTAGAAAGGAACATGTACTTTTGTTTCTTTGCCGTGTACTTCTTTGCTTTATACTAGTTAACATAATTTGTTTCTTCTTAAGTTGTTTTCATTGCAGCTGCACTGTGTACAGTTAACTCTAGTAAGGGTGACAAAAGACTGTGATTAGAAGCGAATGAGTACATGTGTTTCATTTGGCGTGAACATCTTTCTTTGTCCAAGTTAACGCAATGTGTTTCCGAGACGCTGTGATTACAAGCGAATAAGTACGTTTGTTTCATTTGGCGTGAACATCTTTGTCCAAGTTAACACAATGTGTTCTGAGACACTGTGATTAGAAGCGAATCAGGACGTTTGTTTCATTTGGCTTAAACTTCTTTGTTTGTAGTTCTTCAACACAATGTGTTTCTTCTTAAGTTATTTCGTTGCTGTTCTAATTTACAGAGATAACTCTAATAAGAATTACAAGGGACTCTGTAATTAGAAACGAATATGTACGTTTGTTTCAATTGCCATGAACATGTTTGTTTGTACAAGATAACACAATGTGTTTCTTCTTATGTTCATTTCTTTGCAGCTGTAGTGTACAGAGCTAACTCTAATAAGGATTTGCAAAGACTGTTATTCGAAGGGAAGTAGTAGGTTTGTTTCCTTTGTCGTGAAAACCTTTGTTTGTACGAGTTTACACAATGTGTTTCTTCTTAAGTTCTTTATGTTGCAGTTCTAGTTCACACACATAACTCTAATAAGTGTTAAAAGACACTCAGTGATTAGAAAGGAATATGTACGTTTGTTTCATTTGCCGTATACTTCTTTGCTTTATAATAGTTAACATAATTTGTTTCTTCTTAAGTTGTTTTCATTGCAGCTGCACTGTAGACAGTTAACTCTAGTAAGGGTGACAAAAGACTGTGATTAGAAGCGAATGAGTACATGTGTTTCACTTGGCGTGAACATCTTTGTTTGTACTAGTTAACACAATGTGTTTCTTCCTGAGTTCTTTATGTTGCGGTTCTCATTTATAGAAATAATTCTAAAAAGGGTTATATGAGACTCTGTGATTAGAAGCGAATATGTACGTTTGTTTCATTTGGCGTGAACATCTTTGTAGTACTTCACACAATGTGTTTCTTCTTAAGTTCTTTACGTTGTGGTTCTAGTTTACAGAGATAACTCTAATAGGAATTAGAAGAGACTGTAATTAGAAACGAATATGTATTGGTTTCAATTAGCTTTTACATGTTTGTTTGCACAAGTTAACACAATGTGTTTCTTCTTAAGTTCTTTTGTTGCTGTTGTAGTTTACAGAGATAACTCTAATTCGCATCCAAAAGACTCTCTCATTAGAAGCAATTGAGGACCTTTGTTTCATTTGGCATGAACATCTTTGTTTGTACTAGTTCATACAATGTGTTTCTTCTTAAGTTCTTTACGATGCGGTCCTAGTTTACAGAGGTAACTCTAATAAGTGTTAAAAGACACTCTGTGATTAGAAAGGAACATGTACTTTTGTTTGATTTAACGTGTACTTCTTTGCTTTATACTTGTTAACATAATTTGTTTCTTCTTATGTTGTTTTCATTGCAGCTGTAGTGTATACAGTTAACTCTAGTAAGGGTGACAAAAGACTGTGATTAGAAGCGAATGAGGACATTTGTTTCATTTGATGTGAACATTTGTTGGTCCTAGTTAACACAATCTGTTTCCTCCTAAGTTCTTTACGTTGCCGTCCTAGTTTACAGAGATAATTCTCATAACAGTTACAAGAGACTCTGTGATTAGAAGCGAATAAGTACATATGTTTCATTTGGCGTGAACATCTTTGTTTGTACTAGTTAACACGATGTGTTTTTTCTTAAGATCTTTACGATGTGGTCCCAGTTTACAGAGAAAACTATAATAATTCTTAAAAGACACTCTGTGATTAAAAAGGAATATGTACGTTTGTTTCATTTGGCGTGAACATCTTTGTTTGTAGTACTTCACACAATGTGTTTCTTCTTATGTTCTTTTCATTGCAGCTGTAGTGTTCAGAGTTAACTCTAATAAGGATTTTCAAAACTGTTATTTGAAGCAATGGAGTAGGTTTGTTTCCCTTGGCGTGAAAACCTTTGTTTGTACTAGTTAACACAATTTTTTTCTTCTTAAGTTCTTTATTTTGCAGTTCTAGTTCACACACATAACTCTAATAAGTGCTAAGAGACACTCAGTAATTAGAAAGGAATATGCACTTTTGTTTCGTTTGTCGTATACTTCTTTGTTTTGTACTAGTTATCATAATTTATTTCTTCTTAATTTGTTTTCATTGCAGCTGTAGTGTATACTTTTAACTCTAGTAAGGTTGACAAAAGACTGTGATTAGAAGCGAATGTGTACAGGTGTTTCATTTGGCGTGAACATCTTTGTTTGTCCAAGTTAACACAATGTGTTTCTGAGAATATGTGATTACAAGCTAATAAGTACATTTGTTTAATTTGGCGTGAACATCGTTGTCCACGTCAACACAATGTGTTGTGAGACTCTGTGATTAGAAGCGAATAAGTACGTTTGTTTCATTTGGCATGAACGTTTTTGTTTGTACTTGTTAACACACTGTGTTTCTTGTTAAGTTCTTCATTGCTGTTCTAGTTTACAGAGATAACTCTAATACGGATTCCTAAAGACTCACTGATTTGAAGTGAATGAGTACCTTTGTTTCATTTGGCGTGAACATCTTTGTTTGTACTAGTTAACACAATGTGTTTCTTCTTAAGTTCTTTACGATGCGGTCCTAGTTTACAGAAATAACTCTAATAAGTGTCAAAAGACACTCTGTGATTAGAAAGGAATATTTACGTTTGTTTCTTTTGCCGTGTACTTCTTTGCTTTGTACTAATTAAAATAATTTGTTTCTTCTTAAGTTGTTTCATTGCAGCTGTAGTGTATACAGTTAACTCTATTAAGGGTGACAAAAGACTGTGATTAGAAGTGAATGAGGACATGTGTTTCATTTGTAGTGAACATTTGTTGGTCCTAGTTAACACAATCTGTTTCCTCCTAAGTTCTTTACGTTGCCGTCCTAGTTTACAGAGATAATTCTAATAAGAGTTACAAGAGACTCTGATTAGAAGCGAATAAGTACATATGTTTCATTTGGCGTGAACATCTTTGTTTATACTAGTTAACACAATGTGTTTTTTCTTAAGTTCTTTACGATGTGGTCCCAGTTTACAGAGATAACTCTAATAAGTGTTAAAAGACACTCTGTGATTAAAAAGGAATATGGACGTTTGTTTCATTTGGTGTGAACATCTTTGCCCAAGTTAACACAATGTGTTCTGAGACTCTGGGATTTGAATCAAACAAGTACATGTGTTTCCTTTTTCGTGAACACCTTTCTTTGTACTTGTTAACACAATGTGTTTCTTCTTAAGTTCTTTCGTTGCTGTTCTAGTTTACAGAGATAACTCTAATACGGATTCGAAAAGACTCTCTGATTAGAAGCGAATGAGTACTTTTATTTCATTTGGCGTGAACATCTTTGTTTGTACTAGTTAACACAATGTGTTTCTTCCTGAGTTCTTTATGTTGCGGTTCGCATTTACAGAGATAATTCTAAAAAGGGTTATAAGAGACTCTGTGATTAGAAGCGAATATGTACGTTTGTTTCATTTGGCGTGAACATCTTTGTTTGTAGTACTTCACACAATGTGTTTCTTTTAAGTTCTTTACGTTGCGGTTCTAGTTTACAGAGATAACTCTAATAGGATTTAGAAGAGACTGTAATTAGAAACGAATATGTACGTTTGTTTCAATTAGCTTTAACATGTTTGTTTGCACAACTTAACACAATGTATTTCTTCTTAAATTCTTTTGTTGCTGTTGTAGTTTACAGAGATAACTCTAATTCGGATTCCAAAAGACTCTCTCATTAGAAGCGAATGAAGACCTTTGTTTCATTTGGCGTGAACATCTCTGTTTGTACTAGTTCATACAATGTGTTTCTTCTTAAGCTCTTTATGATGCGGTCCTAGTTTACAGAGATAAAACTAATAAGTGTTAAAAGGCACTCTGTGATTAGAAAGGAACATGTACTTTTGTTTCATTTGCTGTGTACTTCTTTGCTTTATACTAGTTAACATAATTTGTTTCTTCTTAAGTTGTTTTCATTGCAGGTGCCCTGTATACAGTTAACTCTAGTAAGGGTGACAAAAGACTGTGATTAGAAGCGAATGAGTACATGTGTTTCATTTGGCGTGAACATCTTTGTTTGTCCAAGTTAACGCAATGTGTTTCCGAGACGCTGTGATTACAAGGGAATAAGTACGTTTGTTTCATTTGGCGTGAACATCTTTGTCCAAGTTAACACAATGTGGTCTGAGACTTTGTGATTAGAAGCGAATAAGTACTTTTGTTTCATTTGCCATGAAGGTCTTTGTTTGTGCTTGTGAACACAATGTGTTTCTTTCTTAAGTTCTTTCGTTGCTGTTCTAGTTTACAGAGATAACTCTAATAAGAATTACAGGGGACTCTGTAATTAGAAACGAATATGTACGTTTGTTTCAATTGCCGTGAACATGTTTGTTTGTACAAGTTAACACAAGGTGTTTCTTCTTATGTTCTTTTCATTGCAGTTGTAGTATTCAGAGTTAACTCTAATAAGGATTTGCAAAGACTGTTATTCGAAGCGAAGGAGTAGGTTTGTTTCCCTTGGCGTGAAAACCTTTGTTTGTACCAGTTTACACAATGTGTTTCTTCTTAAGTTCTTTATGTTGCAGTTCTAGTTCACACACATAACTCTAATAAGTGTTAAAAGACACTCAGTGATTAGAAAGGAATATGTACGTTTGTTTCATTTGCCGTATACTTCTTTGTTTTGTACTAGTTAACATAATTTATTTCTTCTTAATTTGTTTTCATTGCAGCTGTAGAGTATACAGTTAAGTCTAGTAAGGGTCACATAAACTGTGATTATAAGCGAATGAGTACATGTGTTTCATTTGGCGTGAACATCTTTGTTTGTCCAAGTTAACACAATGTGTTTCCCTGAATCTGTGATTAGAAGCTAATAAGTACGTCTGTTCCATTTGGCGTGAACATCGTTATCCACGTTAACACATTGTGTTCTGAGTCTCTGTGATTACAAGCGAATAAGTACGTTTGTTTCATTTGGCATGAACGTCTTTGTTTGTACTTGTTAACACACTGTGTTTCTTGTTAAGTTCTTCATTGCTGTTCTAGTTTACAGAGATAACTCTAATGCGGATTCCTAAAGACTCACTGATTAGAAGCGAATGAGTACCTTTGTTTCATTTGGCGTGAACATCTTTGTTTGTACTAGTTAACACAATGTGTTTCTTCTTAAGTTCTTTAAGATGCGGTCCTAGTTTACAGAAATAACTCTAATAAGTGTCAAAAGACACTCTGTGATTAGAAAGGAATATTTACGTTTGTTTCTTTTGCCGTGTACTTCTATGCTTTGTACTAATTAACATAATTTGTTTCTTCTTCAGTTGTTTCATTGCAGCTGTAGTGTATACAGTTAATTCTAGTAAGGGTGACAAAAGACTGTGATTAGAAGCGAATGAGGACATTTTTTTCATTTGTAGCGAACATTTGTTGGTCCTAGTTAACACAATCTGTTTCCTCCTAAGTTCTTTACGGTGCCGTCCTAGTTTACAGAGATAATTCTAATAAGATTTACAAGAGACTCTGTGATTAGAAGGGAATAAGTACATATGTTTCATTTGGCGTGAACATCTTTGTTTATACTAGTTAACACAATGTGTTTTTTCTTAAGTTCTTTACGATGTGGTCCCAGTTTACAGAGATAACTCTAATAAGTGTTAAAAGACACTCTGTTATTAAAAAGGAATATGGACGTTTGTTTCATTTGGTGTGAACATCTTTGCCCAAGTTAACACAATGTGTTCTGAGACTCTGGGATTTGAATCAAACAAGTACATGTGTTTCCTTTGGCGTGAACGTCTTTCTTTGTACTTGTTAACACAATGTGTTTCTTCTTAAGTTCTTTCGTTGCTGTTCTAGTCTACAGAGATAACTCTAATACGGATTCGAAAAGACTCTCTGATTAGAAGCGAATGAGTACTTTCATTTCATTTGGCGTGAACATCTTTATTTGTACTAGTTAACACAATGTGTTTCTTCATGAGTTCTTTATGTTGCGGTTCGCATTTACAGAGATAATTCTAAAAAGGGTTATAAGAGACTCTGTGATTAGAAGCGAATATGTACGTTTGTTTCATTTGGCGTGAACATCTTTGTTTGTAGTACTTCACACAATGTGTTTCTTCTTAAGTTCTTTACGTTGTGGTCCTAGTTTACAGAGATAACTGTAATAGGAATTAGAAGAGACTGTAATTAGAAACGAATATGTACGTTTGTTTCAATTAGCTTTAACATGTTTGTTTGCACAACTTAACACAATGTGTTTCTTCTTAAGTTCTTTTGTTGCTGTTGTAGTTTACAGAGATAACTCTAATTCGGATTCCAAAAGACTCTCTCATTAGAAGCGAATGAGGACCTTTGTTTCATTTGGCGTGAACATCTTTGTTTGTACTAGTTCATACAATGTGTTTCTTCTGAAGTTCTTTACGATGCGGTCCTAGTTTACAGATATAACTCTAATAAGTGTAAAAAGGCACTCTGTGATTAGAAAGGAACATGTACTTTTGTTTCATTTACTGTGTACTTCTTTGCTTTATACTAGTTAACATAATTTGTTTCTTCTTAAGTTGTTTTCCATGTAGCTGCATGTATACAGTTAACTCTAGTAAGGTGACAAAGGACTGTGATTTGAAGCGAATGAGTACTGTGTTTCATTTGGCGTGAAACATCTTTGTTTGTCAAGTTAACGCAATGTGTTTCTGAGATCTGTTTACCATGCAGCTGTACGTTGTTCATTGCGTGAAACTTCCAAGTTAGCACAATGGTTCTGAGACTCTGTGATTGAAGCGAATAAGTACTTTTGTTTTTTGCTGAAATGGCTTTGTTTGTACTGTGAACACACTGTGTTTCTTCTTAAGTTCTTTTGTTGCTGTTCTAGTTTACAGAGATAACTCTAATAAGAATTAAAGGGACTCGTATTAGAAAGGAATATGTACGTTTGTTTCAATTGCGTGAACTGTTTGTTTGTACAGTTAACACAATGTGTTCTTCTTATGTTGTTTTCATTGCAGCTGTAGTGTTCAGAGTTAACTCTAATAAGGTTGCAAAGACTGTATTCGAGCAAAGGAGTAGGTTTGTTTCCTTTGGCGTGAAAACTTTGTTTGTCCAAGTTTACACAATGTGTTTCGAGAATTGTATTAGAGCTAATAAGTACGTTTGTTTCATTTGGCCGTGAACTCGTTTTTCCAAGGTTAACACATTTTGGTTTCTGGGGACTCTGTGATTAGAAGCGAATAAGTACGTTTGTTTCATTGGGTGAAAGTCTTTGTTTGTACTTTTTAACACAATGTGTTCTTCTTAAGTTCTTTTGGTTTTGTTTACAGAGTAATCTAATAGGGGTTCCCAAAGACTCCGATTAAAAACGAAATTATTCCTTTGTTTCATTGGCGTGAAAAAAAAACTTTGTTTGTCATTAACCAATGTGTTTTTTTTCTTTTCTTCGGGCCCGGGTTTTCGAAAAAATCTATAAGGTAAAAACATTGTGATTTGAAAAGGAAAATTTTTGTTTTTTTCTTTTGCGTGACTTTTTTGTTGTATAATTAACTAAATTTGTTTCTTTTTAAATTTTTCTTGGATTTGTTATCAAATTTTAACATAAGGGGGGAAAAAAAAGATGTTTTAGAAAATGAGGTTTTTTTTCTTTGATGTAACATTTGGTGGTCCAGTTACCAAATTTTTTCTCTAAGTTCTTTTCTTGCCGTTAGTTTACGAGTTAATTTTAAAAAGATTTAAAGAGACCGTGATTAGGAGCGAATAGTAATTAGTTTTTTTGGCTGAAATCTTTGTTTTTACTGTTAAACAATGTGTTTTTTTCGTTCTTTACGTGTGGTCCCAGTTTTAAAGAATAACTTAATAAGTTTAAAAGACTCTGGATTAAAAGGAAAAATTCGTTTGTTTCATTTGGTGGAAAATCTTGCCCCCAAATTAACCAATGTGTTCTGGATCTGGGTTTGAAAAAAAAGTACTTTGTTTTTTGGATGAACTCTTTTTTTACTTGTTAACACAATGGTTTCTTCTTAAGTTCTTTTACGTTGTGGTTGTTTGTTCATAGAGATAACTTTAATAGCTTACAAAAACTCTGTGATTAGAAAGGGAAAAAGTACCTTTTTGTTTAATTTGGCTGAACATCTTTCCAAGTAACATAATGTGTTCGAGACTCTGTGATTAGAAAGGGCTAATCCCCTTTGTTTCATTGGGCCGGTGAACGTCTTTGTTTGTATTTTTAACACAATGTGTTCTTCTTAAATTCTTTCGTTGTCTGTTTCTACCTGTTTACAGACGTAACTCTATTACCGGATTCCAAAAAAGACTCTCTGATTAAAGCGAATAAATTCCTTTGTTTCCCTTTGGCGTGAAAATCTTGTTTGTAACTGTTAACACAATGTGTTTCTTCCTAGTTCTTTACCTTGCGTCTTTTTTACAGAGTAATTCTATTAGAGTTGTAAGACTCCCGTGATTAGAAGTGAATACGTACGTTGTTTCCCTTTGGCGTGAACAACTTTGTTTGTAGTAGTTAAACAATGTGTTTTTCTTAAGTTCTTTACGGATTCGGTTCTAGTTTTCAGAGATAACTCTAATAGGAATTAAAGAGACTGTCATTAGTACTAATATGTATGTTTGGTTTTTAATTAGCGTGAACATGTTTTCTTGTACAAGTTAACAATATGGTTTCTTCTTATTGCTTTTCATTTTCCGCTGTATGTCAGAGTTAACTCTAATAAGGATTTGAGAGACTGTGATTAGAAGCGAATGATAGGGTTTTTTTTCATATGCCATGAACATCTTTGTTTGTTTCTAGTTAAAGCAAAGTGTTTCTTCTTACGTTCTTTACGTTGTGGTTTTGTTTACAGAGATAACTTTAATACGCTTACCAAAGACTCTGTGAATTAGAAGAGAATGAGTACGTTTGTTTCTTGGTTTTGTGAACAACTTTGTCCAAGTTAACGCAAAGTGTTCTGAGACTCTGGATTTTAAAGCGAAAAAGTACGTTTGCTTTTAGTTGGTCTGAAACGTCTTTGTTTGTACTTGTTAAAACAATGGTTTCTTCTTAAGTTCTTTCGTTGCGTTTAGTTTAACAGGATAACTGTAATACGGATTCCAAAAGACTCTCTGATTAGAAGCAAAAGAGTACCGTTGTTTCATTTGGTGTGAACATCCTTGTTTGTAAAACGTAACTCAAAGTGTTCTTCCCAATTCTTTACGTTGGGGGTCCAGTTTTTCAAGATAATTTTTAATAAGAGTCATCAGAGAGCCTGGGTTAGAAGCGAATAACTACTTCTGTTTCATTTGGCGTGAACCAACTTTTTGTAGTAGTTAACACAAATGTGTTTCTCCCTTTAGTTTTACTTTTCGCTTCTAGTTTACCCGGTAACTCCAATAGGAATTCCACAGAGTGAATTTTGGGAAAAGAATTGTACGTTTGTTTCAATTAGATTTAACATGTTTTATGTACAATGAACAATGTGTTTCTCTTATGTTCTTTTTATTGCACTGTTGTGTACAGAGTCAAATTTTAATAAGGATTTGAAAAGAATTGTGATTTTGAAGCAAATAGTAGTTTGTTTCATTTGTCGTGAACATATTTGAACTAGTTAACACAATGTGGTTCCTTCTTAAGGTCTTTACGGTGGTGTGGTTCTAGTTTTACAGAGATGACTCTAAAAAATGTTAAAAACACTCAGGTGATTAGAAAGAATAAGTACATTTGTTTCATTTGCCGTACTTCTTTGCTTTGACTAGTTAACATAATTTGTTTTCTTTTAATTTGTTTTCATTGCGCTTAGTGTATTTACAGATAACTCCCCAGTAAGGGTAACAAAAGACGGGATTGAAAGCAAATGAGAATAGTTTGGTCATTGTGGCGTGAACTTTTTTGTTTGTCCAAGTTAACACAATGTGTTTCCGAGATGCTGTAATAGAAGTGAATAAGTACGTTTGTTTCATTTGGCGTGAACACCTATGTCCAACTTAACACTATGATGGTCTGAGACTCTCTTGATTAGAAGCGAATAAAGTACGTTTGTTTCATTTGGCATGAACGTCTTTGTTGTACTTGTTAACACAATCTGTTTCTTCTTAAGTTCTTTCATTGTTGTCTAGTTTAGAGAGATATCTCTAATAACGATTCCAAAAGACTCTCGTGTAGAAGCGAATGAGTGCCTTTGTTTCATTTGGCGTGTACTTCTTTGTTTGTCCTAGTAACACCATGTGTTTCTTCTTAAGTTCTTTACGATGCGGTCCTAGTTTACAGAGATAACCTAAGCAGAGTTACAAGAGACTCTTTGGTTAGAAGAAATACGGTAGGTTGTTTCATTTGCGCTGGAAACCGTGTTTTGTAGTAGTTAACACAATGTGTTCCTCATAATTCTTCACGTTGCAGTTCTGTTTACTGAGATAATTCTAATAAGATTTACAATGAGACTCTATGATTGAAGCGAATAAGTACATGTTCATTTTGGCGTGAACATCTTTGTTTGTAGTAATTAACAGTATGTGTTTCTTCTTAGTTCTTTACATTGCGGTTCCAGTTTACAGAGATAACTCTAATACGATTCCTAAGACCACTCTGATTAGAAGCGAATGAGTACCCTTTTTTTCATTTGGCGTGAACATCTTTCTTTGTACTAGTTCACAATGTGTTTCTTCTTAAGTTCTTTATGATGCGGTCCTAGTTTACAGAGATAACTCTAATAAGTGTTAAAAGACACTCTGTAATTAGAAAGGAACATGTACGTTTGTTTCCTTTGCCGTGTACATCTTTGCTTTGGTACTTAGATAACATAATGGTTTCTCTTAAGTGTTTTCATTGCGGCTGTATTGTATACAGTTAACAGTACGTTTGTTTCATTTGCGTGTACTTCTTTGCTTACTACTAGTTAATATAAACTAGTTTCTTCTTAAGTTGTTTTCATTGCAGCTGTAATGTATACAGTAAACTCTAATAAGGGTGAAAAAAGAGTGTGATTAGAAACGAATTAGTACATGTGTTTCATTTGGCGCTAACATCTTTGTTTGTCCAAGTTAACACAGTGTGTTTCCAAGACGCTGTGGTTAGAAGCGAATAAGTACGTTTTTTTTTTTTTTTTTTTTTTTTTTTCTGGCGTGAACATCTTTGTTTGTCCAGGTTAAGACAATGTGTTCTGAGAGTGTTTGATTAGAAGTGAATAAGTACATTTGTTTCATTTGGCATGAACGTCTTTGTTTGTACTTGTTAACACAATGTGTTTCTGCTTAAGTTCTTTCGTTGCTGTTCTAGTTTACAGAGATAACTCCAATACAGATTTCAGAAGACTCTCTGATAAGAAGCGGATGAGGACCTTTGTTTCATTTGGCTGTGAACATCTTTGTTTGTACTAGTTAACACAATGGGTTTCTTCTTAAGTTCTTTACTTGTGGTTCTAGTTTACAGACATAACTCTAATAAGGATTCCAAAAGGCTCTCTGATTAGAAGCGAATGAGTACCTTTGTTTCATTTGGCATGAACATCATTGTTTGTATGAGTTAACACAATGTGTTTCTTCCTAAGTTCTTTAAGGTGCAGTCCTACTTTACAGAGATAATTCTAATAAGAGTTATAAGAGACTCTGTGATTAGAAGTGAATAAGCACGTTTGTTTCATTTGGCGGGAACATCTTTGTTTGTCCAAGTTAAGACAATGGGTTTCCGAAATGCTGTGATTAGAAACGAATAAGTACGTTTGTTTCATTTGCCGTGTACTTCTTTGCTTTGTACTAGTTAACATAATTTGTTTCTTCTTAAGATGTTTTCATTGCAGCTGCAGTGTATACAGTTAACTCTAATAAGGGTGACAAAAGACTGTGATTAGAAGCGAATGAGTACATTTGTTTCATTTGGCGTGAACATTTGTTTGTCCTTGTTAACAGAATGTGATTTTTCCTAAGTTCTTCCCCTGCCCTTATAGTTTACAGATGTAACTCTAATAAGAATTACAAGGGACTCTGTAATTACACACGAATATGTACGTTTGTTTCAATTGGTGTGAACATGTTTGCTTGTACAAGTTAACACAATGTGTTTCTTCCTATGTTCTTTTCATTGCAGCCGTAGTGTACAGAGTTAACTCCAATAAGGATTTGAAAAGACTGTGATTAGAAGCGAATGAATACATTTGTTTCATTTGGCATGAATATCTTTGTTTGTCCTAGTTAACACCATGTATTTCTTCCTATGTTATTTAAATGCACTTCTAGTTTACAGAGATAACTCTAATAGGAGTTACAAGAGACTCTCTGACTAGAAACGAATATGTACGTTTGTTTCAATTGCCGTGAACATCTTCGTTTGTACTACTTAACACAATGGGTTTCTTCTTATGCTCTTTACTTTGCGGTCCTAGTTTACAGAGATAATTCTAATAAGATTTACAAGAGACTCTATGATTAGAAGCGAATAAGTACATTTGTTTCATTTGGCATGAACATCTTTGTTTGTAGTAATTAACAAAATGTGTTTCTTCTTAAGTTCTTTACATTGCGGTTCCAGTTTACAGAGATAACTCTAATACAGATTCCTAAAGACACTCTGATTAGAAGCGAATGAGTACCTTTTTTCATTTGGCGTGAACATCTTTCTTTGTACTAGTTCAAAATGTGTTTCTTCTTAAGTTCTTTATGATGCGGTCCTAGTTTATGGAGATAACTCTAATAAGTGTTAAAAGACACTCTGTAATTAGGAAGGAACATGTACGTTTGTTTCCTTTGCCATGTACATCTTTGCTTTGTACTAGATAACATAACTGGTTTCTTCTTAAGTTGTTTTCATTGCAGCTGTATTGTATAGAGTTAACTGTACGTTTGTTTCATTTGCCGTGTACTTCTTTGCTTACTACTAGTTAATATAACTAGTTTCTTCTTAAGTTGTCTTCATTGCAGCTGTAATGTATACAGTAAACTCTAGTAAGGGTGACAAAAGAGTGTGATTAGAAACGAATTAGTACATGTGTTTCGTTTGGCGCTAATATCTTTGTATGTCCAAGTTAACACAGTGTGTTTCCTAGACGCTGTGGTTAGAAGCGAATAAGTACGTTTTTTTTTTTTTTTTTTTTTTTTGGCGTGAACATCTTTGTTTGTCCAGGTTAAGACAATATGTTCTGAGACTGTTTGATTAGAAGCGAATAAGTACATTTGTTTCATTTGGCATGAACGTCTTTGTTTGTACTTGTTAACACAATGTGTTTCTGCTTAAGTTCTTTCGTTGCTGTTCTAGTTTACAGAGATAACTCCAATACGGATTCCAGAAGACTCTCTGATAAGAAGCGAATGAGGACCTTTGTTTCATTTGGCGTGAACATCTTTTTTTGTACTAGTTAACACAATGGGTTTCTTCTTAAGTTCTTTACGTTGTGGTTCTAGTTTACAGACATAACTCTAATAAGGATTCCAAATGGCTCTCTGATTAGAAGCAAATGAGTACCTTTGTTTCATTTGGCATGAACATCATTGTTTGTATGAGTTAACACAATCTGTTTCTTCCTAAGTTCTTTACGTTGCAGTCCTACTTTACAGATATAAGTCTAATAAGAGTTACAAGAGACTCTGTGATTAGAAGCGAATAAGCACGTTTGTTTCATTTGGCGGGAACATCTTTGTTTGTCCAAGTTAACACAATGTGTTTCCGAAACGCTGTGATTAGAAGAGAATGAGTACGTTTGTTTCATTTGGCGTGAACATCTTTGTTTGTAGTAGTTAAAACAATGTGTTTCTTCTTAAGTTCTTTACGATGAGGTCCTAGTTTAAAGAGATAACTCTAATCAGAGTTACAAGAGACTCTTTGATTACAAGATAACAAGTACGGTTGTTTCATTTGGCGTGAACACCTGTGTTTGTAGTAGTTAACACAATGTGTTTCCGCATAAGTTCTTTACGTTGCAGTTCTTGTTTACAGAGATAATTCTAATAAGATTTACAAGAGACTCTGTGATTAGAAGCGCATAAGTACACTTGTTTCATTTGGCGTGAACATCTTTGTTTGTAGTAATTAACAGAATGTGATTCTTCTTAAGTTCTTTACATTGCGGTTCTAGTTTACAGAGATAACTCTAACAAGAGTTAGAAGAGACTGTGTGATTAGAACAGAATAAGTATGTTTGTTACATTTGGCGTGAACATCTGTGTTTGTAGTATTTAACACAATGCATTCTTCTTAAGGTCTTTACAATGCGGTCCTAGTTTACAGAGATAACTCAATTAAGTGTTAAAGACACTCTGTGATTAGAAAAGAATATGTACGTTTGTTTCATTGCCCGTGTACTTCTTTGATTTGTACCAGTTAACATAATTTGTTTCTTCTTAAGTTGTTTTCATTACAGCTGTAGTGTATACAGTTAACTATAGTAAGGGTGACAAAGGACTGCGATTAGAAGCGAATGAGTACATTTGTTTTTTTTTGCCGTGAACATCTTTGTTTATACTAGTTAACACAAGGTGTTTCTTCCTAAGATCTTTACATGCGCTTCTAGTTTACAGAGATAACTCTAATAGGAGTTACAAGAGACTCTGTGATTAGAAACGAATATGTACGTTTGTTTCAATTGGTGTGAACATCTTGGTTTGTACAAGTTAACACAGTGTGTTTCTTCTTAAGTTCTTTACATTGCAGTCCTAGTTTACAGAGATGACTCTAATAAGGGTAACCAGAGACTCTGATTTGAAATGAATGTGTATATTTGTTTCATTCAGCCTGAACATCGTCGTTTGTACTTCTTAACACAATGTGGTTCTTCTTAAGTTCTTTTACGTTGCTGTTCTAGTTTACAGAGGTAACTATAATAAGGATTCCAAAAGAATCTCTGATTAAAAGAGAATGAATTACTTTGTTTCATTTGGCGTGAACATCATTGTTTGTACTAGTTAACACAATGTGTTTCTTCTTAAGTTCTTTAGGATGCAGTCCTATTTTATGGAGATAACTCTAATAAGTGTTAAAAGACACCCTGTGATTAGAAAGGAATATGTACGGTTGTTTCATTTGCCGTGTACTTCTTTGCTTTGTACTAGGTAACATAATTTGTTTCTTTTTAAGTTGTTTTCATTGCAGCTGTAGTGTATACAGTTAACCCTAGTAAGGGTGACAAAAGAGTGTTATTAGAAGCGAATGAGTACATGTGTTTCATTTGGCGTGAACATCTTTGTGTGTCCATGTTAACACACTGTGTTTCCGAGACGCTTTGACTAGAAGTGAATAAGTACGTTTGTTTCATATAGCCTGAACATGTTTGTCCAAGTTAACACAATGTGTTCTGAGACTGTGATTAGAAGTCAATAAGTATGTTTGTTTCATTTGGCATGAACGTCTTTGTTTGTATTAGTTAACAGAATGTGTTTCTTATTAAGTTCTTTACGTTGCGGTCCTAGTTTACAGAGATAATTCTAATAAGAGTTATAAGAGACTCTGTGATTAGAAGAGAATATGTACGTTTGTTTAATTTGGCCTGAACAGCTGTGTTTGTAGTAATTAACACAATGCGTTTCTTCTTAAGTTCTTTACGCTACGGTCCTAGTTTACGGAGACAATTCTATTAAGAGTTACGAGAGTCTCTGTGATTAGAAGCGAATAAGTACCTTTTTTTCATTTGGCATGAACATCTATATTTGTAGTAGTTAACACAATGTGTTTCTTCTTAAGTTCTTTACGTTGCACTTCTAGTTTACAGAGATAAGTCTAATTGGACTTACAAGAGACTCTGTGATTAGAAGAGAATAAGTACGTTTGTTTCATTTGGTGTGAACATCAGATTTGTAGTAGTTAACACAATGTGTTTCTTCTTAAGTTCTTTATGATGCGGTCCTAGTTTACAGAGATAACTCTAATAGGTGTTAAAAGACACTCTGTGATTAGAACGGAGTATGTACATTTGTTTCATTTGCCATGTACTTCTTTGCTTTGTACTAGTTAACATAATTTGTTTCTTCTTAAGTTGTTTTCATTGCAGCTGTAGTGTATACAGTTAACTCTAGTAAGGGCAACAAAAGAGTGTGATTAGAAGCGAATGAGTACATGTGTTTCAATAAGTGTGAACATGTGTGGTGTTGTACAAGTTAACACGATGTGTTTCTTCTTAAGTTCTTTCAGTGCTGTTCTAGTTTACAGGGATAACACTAATATGGATTCCTAAAGACTCACTGATAGAAGCGAATGAGTACCTTTGTTTCATTTGGCGTGAACATCTTTGTTTGTACTAGTTAACACAATGTGTTTCTTCTTAAGTTCTTTATGATGCGGTCCAAATTTACAGAAATAACTCTAATAAGTGTCAAAAGACACTCTGTGATTAGAAAGGAATATTTACGTTTGTTTCTTTTGCCGTGTACTTCTTTGCTTTGTACTAATTAACCTAATTTGTTTCTTCTTAAGTTGTTTTCATTGCAGCTGTAGTGTATACAGTTAACTCTAGTAAGGGTGACAAAAGACTGTGATTAGGTGCGTATGAGTACATGTGTTTCATTTGGCATGAACATCTTTGTGTGTCCATGTTAACACACTGTGTTTCCGAGACGCTGTGATTAGAATAGAATAAGTACGCTTGTTTCATTTGGCCTGAGCAAATTTGTCCAAGTTAACACAATGTGTTCTGAGAATGTGATTAGAAGCGAATAAGTACAGTTGTTTCATTTTGCATGAACGTCTTTGTTTGTACTAGTTAACACAATGTGTTTCTTCTTAAGTTCCTTACGAAGCCATCCTAGTTTAGAGAGATAACTCTAATCCGAGTTACAAGAGACTCTGTGATTAGAAGAGAATAAGTACGTTTGTTTCATTTGGCGTGAACAGCTTTGTTAGTAGTACTTAACACAATGTGTTTCTTCCTAAGTTGTTTTCATGCGCTTCTAATATACAGACATATTCTAGTAGGAGTTACAAGAGACTCTGTAATTAGAAATGAATATGTACGTTTGTTTCAATTGGCGTAAAAATCTTGGTTTGTACAAGTTAACACAATATGTTTCTTCTTAAGTTGATTACGTTGCGGGTACTAGTTTACAGAGATAATTCTAATAAGAGTTACAAGAGACTCTGTGATTACAAGGGAATAAGTATGTTTGTTTCATTGGTGTGAACATCTTTGTTTGTCCAAGTTAACACAATGTGTTTCCGAGACGCTGTCCTTAGAAGCATATAAGTACGTTTATTTCATTTGGCGTGAACATCTTTGCCCAAGTTAACACAGTATGTTCTGAGACTGTGATTAGAATTGAATAAGTACGTTTGTTTCATGTGGCATGAATGTCTTTTTTGTACTTGTTAACACAATGTGGTTCTTCTTAAGTTCTTGACGTTGCTGTTCTAGTTTACAGAGGTAACTCTAATACGTATTCCAAAAGACTCTGTGATTAGAAGCAAATGAGTAACTTTGTTTCATTTGGCGTGAACATCTTTGATTGTACTAGTTAACACAATGTGTTTCTTCTTAAGTTCTTTACGATGCGGGTCCTAGTGTACAGAGAACTAATAAGTGTTAAAAGACACTCTGTGATTAGAAAGGAACATGTAGGTTTGTTTAGTTTGCCGTGTACTCCTTTGCTTTGTAGTAGTTAACATAATTTGTTTCTTCTTAAGTTGTTTAGATTGCAGCTGTAGTGTATACAGTTAACTCTAGTAAGTGTGACAAAAGACTGTGATTAGATGGGAATGAGTTCATGTGTTTCATTTGGCGTGAATATCTTAGTTTGTCCTAGTTAACACATTGTGTTTCAGAGACGCTGTGATTAGAAGCGTATAAGTACGTTTCTTTCATTTGGCGTGAACATCTTTGTTCATGTTAACACATTCTGTTCTGAGACTGTGTGATTAGAAGCCAATAAGTACGTTTGTTTCATTTGGTATGAACGTCTTTGTTTGTACTCGTTAACACAATGTGTTTCTTCTTAAGTTCCTTCGGTGCTGTTCTAGTTTACAGTGATAACTCTAATACGGATTCCAAAAGACTCTCTGATTAGAATCGAATGAGTACTTTTGTTTCATTTGGCGTGAACATCTTTGTTTGTACTACTTAACACAATGTGTTTCTTCCTAAGTTCTTTACATGCGCTTATAGTTTACAGAGATAACTCTAGTAGGAGTTTGAGACACTGTGATTCGAAAGAATATGTACGTTGGTTTCAATTGGCGTGAACATCTTGGTTTGTACAAGTTAACACAATGTGTTTCTTCTTAAGTTCTTTACATTGCGGTCCTAGTTTACAGAGATAACTCTAATAAGGGTAACCAGAGACTCTGATTTGAAACGAATGTGTACGTTTCTTTCATTCGGCCTGAACATTTTCGTTTCTACTACTTAACACAATGCGTTTCTTATTAAGTTCTTTACATTGCGTACCTAGTTTACAGAGATAATTCTAATAAGAGTTACAAGAGACTCTGTGATTAAAAGAGAATAAGTACATTTGTTTCATTTGGCGTGAACATCTGTTTTTTTAGTAGTTAACACAATGTATTTCTTCTTATGTTCTTTTCATTGCACCTGTAATGATACAGAGTTAAGTCTGATAACTATTTGAAAAGACTGTGATTAGAAGCGATTGAGTAGGTGTGTTTCATTTGGCGTGAACCTCTATATTTGTACTAGTTAACACATTGTGTTTCTTCTTAAGTTCCTTACAGTGCGGTTCTAGTATACAGAGATAACTATAATACGCATTACAAAGGACTCTGTGATTAGAACAGAATGAGTACGTTTGTTTCATTTGGCGTGAACATCTTTTTTCATGTTAGTTTGCAGAGATAACTCTAACAAGAGTTAGAAGAGACTCTGTGATTAGAACAGTATAAGTACGCTTGTTTCATTTGGCATGAATATCTGTGTTTGTAGTAGTTAACAGAAAGTGTTTCTTCTTACACTCTTTACGATGTGGTCCTAGTTTGCAGAGATAACTCTAATAAGTGTTAAAAGACAATCCGTGATTAGAAAAGAACATGTACGTTTGTGTCATTTGGCGTGTACTTCTGTGCTTTGTACTAGTTAGCATAATTTGTTTCTTCTTAAGTTGTTTTCATTGCAGCTGTAGTGTATTTAGTTAACTCTAGTAAGCGTGACAAAAGACTGTGATTAGAAGTGAATAAGTACAGGTGTTTCTTTTGGCGTGAACATCTTTGTTTGTCCAAGTTAACACAATGCGATTCCGAGACGCTGTGATTAGAAACGAATAAGTACGTTTCTTTCATTTGGCGTGAACTTCATTGTTCATGTTAACAGAATGTTTTCTGACACTCTGTGATTAGAGGCGAATAAGCACATTTGTTTCTTTTGGCGTGAAACTCTTTGTACTAGTTAATGCAATGTGTTTCTTCCTACGTTCCTTACAGGCGCTTCTAGTTTACAGAGATAACTCTAGTAGTAGTTACAAGAGACTCTGTGATTAGAAATGAATATGTACGTTTGTTTCAATTGGCGTGAACAACTTGGTTTTTACAAGTTAACACAATGTGTTTCTTCTTAAGTTCTTTACATTGCGGTCCTAGTTTACAGAGATAACTCTAATAAGGGTAACCAGAGACTGTGATTTGAAATGAATGTGTACGTTTGTTTCATTCAGCCTGAACATCGTCGTTTGTACTTCTTAACACAATGTGGTTCTTCTTAAGTTCTTTTCATTGCTGTTCTAGTTTACAGACGTAACTATAATAAGGATTCCAAAAGACTCTCTGATTAGAAGCGAATGAGTTACTTTGTTTCATTTGGCTTGAACATCTCTGTTTGTACTACTTAACACAATCGGTTTCTTCTTATGTTCGTTACGATGCGGTCCTAGTTTACAGAGATAACTCTAATAAGTGTTAAAACACACTCTTTGATTAGAAGTAATATGTACGTTTGTTTCATTTGCCGTGTACTTTTCGCTTTGTACTAATTAACATAATTTGTTTCTTCTTAACTTGTTTTCATTGAAGCTGTAGTGTGTACAGTTTACTGTAGTAAGGGTGACAAAAGACTGTGATTAGAAGCGAATGAGTACATGTGTTTCATTTGGCGTGAACATCTTTGTGTGTCCATGTTAACACACTGTTTTTCCGAAACGCTGTGACTAGAAGCGAATAAGTACGTTTGTTTCGTATGGCCTGACGAACTTTGTCCAAGTTAACACAATGTGTTCTGAGACTGTGATTAGAAGCGAATAAGTATGTTTGTTTCATTTGGCATGAACGTCTTTGTATGTACTTGTTAACACAATGTGTTTCTTCTTAAGTTCTTTTGTTGCTGTTCTAGTTTACAGAGATAACTGTAATACGGATTCCAAAAGACTCTGTGATTAGTAGCGAATGAGTACCTTTGTTTCATTTGCCGTACACATCTTTGTTTGTACTAGTTAACACAATGTGTTTCTTCCTAAATTCTTTATGTTGCGGTCCTAGTTTACAGAGATAATTCTAATAAGAGTTATAAGAGACTATGTGATTAGAAGAGAATTACTACGTTTGTTTCATTAGCCGTGAACAGCTGTGTTTGTAGTAGTTAACACAATGCGTTTCTTAAGTTCTTTATGTTGCGGTCCTAGTTTACAGAGATAATTCTAGTAAGAGTTACAAGAGACTCTGTGATTAGAAGCGAATAAGTACGTTATTTCATTTGGCATGAACATCTATATTGTATTAGTTAACGCAATGTGTTTCTTCTTAAGTTCTTTACATTGCAGTTCTAGTTTACAGAGATAAATCTAATAGGACTTACAAGAGACTCTGCGATTAGGAGAAAATAAGTACGTTTTTTTCACTTGGCGTGAACATCAGTGTTTGCAGTAGTTAACACAATGTGTTTCTTCTTAAGTTCTTTATGATGCGGTCCTAGTTTACAGAGATAACTCTAATAAGTGTTAAAAGACACTCTGTGATTAGAAAGGAATATGTACATTTGTGTCATTTGCCGTGTACTTCTTTGCTTTGTACTAGTTAACATAATTTGCTCCTACTTAAGTTATTTTCATTGCAGTTTTAGTGTATGTAGTTAACTAGTTAACTCTATAAGGGTTACAAAAGACTGTGATTAGAAGTGAATGAGGACATGTGTTTCATTTGGCGTGAACATCTTTGTGTGTCCAAGTTAACACAATGTGTTTCTGAGACCCTTTGATTAGAAGGGAATAAGTACGTTTCTTTGATTTGGCATTGACATCATTGTTCATGTTAAGACAATGTGTTCTGAGACTCTGTGATTAGAAGCGAATAAGAACATATGTTTGTTTTGGCGTGAACGTCTATGTTTGTACTAGTAAACACAATGTGTTTCTTCCCAAGTTCCTTACATGCGCTTCTAGTTTACAGAGATAACTATAGTAGGAGTTACAAGATACTCTGTGATTAGAAATGAATATGTACGTTTGTTTCAATTGGCGTGAACATCTTTGTGTGTCCATGTTAACACACTGTGTTTCCAAGACGCTGTGACTAGAAGCGAATAAGTAAGTTTGTTTCATATGGCCTGAACAACTATGTCCAAGTTAACACAATGTGTTCTGAGACTCTGATTAGAAGCGAATAAGTACGTTTGTTTCATTTGGCATGAACGTCTTTGTTTGTACTTGTTAACAAAATGTGTCTCTTCTTAAGTTCTTTCGTTGCTGTTCTAGTTTACAGAGATAACTGTAATACGGATTCCAAAAGACTCTCTGATTAGAAGCGAATGAGTACCTTTGTTTCCTTTTGCGTGAACATCTTTGTTTGTACTAGTTAACACAATGTGTTTCTTCTTAAGTTCTTTATGATGCGGTCCTAGATTGCAGAGATAACTCTTATAAGTGTTAAAAGACACTCTGTGCATAGAAAGGTATATGTACGTTTGTTTCATTTGCCGTGTACTACTTTGCTTTGTTCTAGTTAACGTAATTTGTTTCTTCTTAAGTTGTTTTCATTGCAGCTGTAGTGTATACACTTAACTCTAGTAAGTGTGACAAAAGACTGTGATTAGAAGCGAATGATTACATGTGTTTCATTTGGCGTGAAATATCTTATTTTGTCCTAGTTAATACAATGTGTTTCGGAGACGCTGTGAATAGAAGCGTATAAGTACGTTTCTTTCATTTGGCGTAAACATCTTTTTTCATGTTAACACATTGTGTTCTGAGACTGTGTGATTAGAAGCCAATAAGTACGTTTGTTTCATTTGGCATGAACGTGTTTGTTTGTACTTGTTAACACAATGTGTTTCTTCTTAAGTTCCTTTGGTGCTGTTCTAGTTTACAGAGATAACTCTAATACGGATTCCAAAAGACTCTCTGATTAGAAGCCAATGAGTACCTTTGTTTCTTTGGCGTGAACATCTTTGTTTGTACTACTTAACACAATGTGTTTCTTCCTATGTTGTTTACATGCACTACTAGTTTAAAGATATAACTCTAGTAGGAGTTACAAGAGACTCTGTGATTAGAAACGAATATGTACGTTTGTTTCAATTGTCGTGAACATCTTGGTTTGTATAAGTTAACACAATGTGTTTCTTCTTAAGTTCTTTACATTGCGGTCCAAGTTTACAGAGATAACTCTAATAAGGGTTACCAGAGACTCTGATTTGAAACGAATGTGTACGTTTGTTTCATTCAGCCTGAACATCTTCTTTTGTACTACTTAACACAATGCGTTTGTTCTAAAGTTCTCTATCTTGCGGTCCTAGTTTACAGAGATAATTCTAATAGAGTTACAAGAGACTCTGTGATTAGAAGAGAATAAGTAGTTTTGTTTCAATTGGCGTGAACATCTTTGTTTGTACTAGTTAACACATTGTGTTTCTTCTTAAGTTCTTTACGTTGTGGTTGTAGTTTACAGAGATAACTCTAATATGCATTACAAAATACTGTGTGATTAGAAGAGAATGAGTACGTTTGTTTCATTGGTGTGAACATCTTTGTTTGTACTAGTTAACACGATGTATTCTTCTTTAGTTCTTTACGATGTGGTCCTAGTTTACAGAGATAACTCTAATAAGTGTTAAAAGACACTCTGTGATCAGAAAAGAACATGTACTTTTGTGTCTTTGCCATGTACTTCTGTACTTTGTACTAGTTAACATAATTTGTTTCTTCTTAAGTTGTTTTCATTGCAGCTGTTGTGTATATAGTTACCTTTTGCAAGGGTGACAAAAGACTGTGATTAGAAGCGAATGAGTAGGTTTGTGTCATTAGGCGTGAACATCTTTGTCCAAGTTACCACAGTGTGTTTCCGAGACGTTGTGATTACCAGCGAATAAGTACGTTTGTTTCATTTGGCATGAACATGTTTGTCCAAGTTAACACAATGTGTTCTGAGACTGCGATTAGAAGCGAATAAGTATGTTTTTTTCATTTGGCTTGAACGTCTTTGTTTGTACTTATTAACACAATGTGTTTCTTCTTAAGTTCTTTCCTTGGTGTTCTAGTTAACAGAGATAACTCTAATACAGATTCCAAAATACTCTCTGATTAGAAGCGAATGGGTACCTTAGCTTCATTTGGCTGTGAACATCTTTGTTTGTACTAGTTAACACAATGTGTTTCTTCCTAAGTTCTGTACGTTGCGGTCCTAGTTTACAGAGATAATTCTAATAAGAGTTATAAGAGACTCTTTGATTAGAAGCGAATAAGTACCTTTGTTTCATTTGGCGTGAACATCTTTATTTGTACTAGTTAACACAATGTGTTTCTTCTTCAGTTCTTTACATTTTGATTCTAGTTTACAGAGATAACTCTAATAGGAATTACAAAAGTCTGTAATTAGAAACAAATATGTACGTTTGTTTCAATTAGCGTGAACATGTTTGCTTGTACAAGTTAACAGAATGTGGTTTCTTCTTATGTTCTTTTCATTGCAGCTGTAGTGTACAGAGTTAACTCTAATAAGGATTTGAAAAGACTGTGATTAGAAGCGAATGAGCAGGTTTGTTTCATTTGGGGTGAACATCTTTGTTTGTACTAGTTAACACAATGTGTTTCTCCTTAAGTTCTTTACGTTGTTGTTCTAGTTTACAGAGACAACTCTAATACGCATTACAAATGACTCTGTGATTAGAAGAGAATGAGTACGTTTGTGTCATTTGGCGTGAACATCTTTGTTTGTACTAGTTAACACAATGTGTTTCTTCTTAAGTCCTTTACGTTGTGGTTCTAGTTTACAGAGATAACTCTAATAGGAGATACAAGAGACTCTGTGATAATCAGAGAATAAGTACGTTTGTTTCATTTGCCGTGAACTTCATTGTTTGTCCATGTTAACACAATGTATTTCCGAGACTCTGTGATTAGAAGCGAATAAATACGTTTCTTTCATTTGGCCTGAACTTCTTTGTTTGTACTAGTTAACACAATGTTTTTCTTTCTAATTTCTTTACGTTGCAGTTCTAATTTGCAGAGATAACTCTAATGAGTGTTAAAAGACATGCTGTGATTAGAAAGGAATATGTACGTTTGTTTCATTTGCCATGTACTTCTTTGCTTTGTACTAGATAACATAATTGGTTTCTTCTTAAGTTGTTTCCATAGCAGCTGTAGTGTATACAGTTAACTCTAGTAAGTCTGACAAAAGACTGTGATTAGAAGCGAATGAGTACATTTGTTTACTTTGGCGTGAACATTTGATTGCCCTAGTTAACGCAATGTGTTTCTTCCTAAGTACTTGACATGTGCTTTTATTTTACAGAGATAACCTTAATAAGAATTACATGGGACTCTGTACTTAGAAACGAATATGTACGTTTGTTTCAATTGGCGTGAACATGTTTGTTTGTACAAGTTAACACAATGTGTTTCTTCTTATGTTCTTTTCATTGCAGATGTAGTGTACAGAGTTAACTCTAATAAGGATTTGAAAATACTGTGATTAGATGCGAATGAGTTGGTTTGTTTCATTTGGCGTGAACATCTTTGCTTGTACTAGTTACCACAATGTGTTTCTTCTTAAGTTCTTTATGTTGTGGTTCTAGTTTACAGAGATAACTCTACTGCGCATTACAAGAGACTCTGTGTTCAGAAGAGAATGAGTACGTTTGTTCCATTTGGCGTGAACATCTTTGTCCAAGTTAACACAATGTGTTCTGAGAATCTTTGATTAGAAGCGAATAGGTATATTTGTTTCATTTGGTATGAACGTCTCTGTTTGTACTTCTTAACACAATGTGTTTCTTCTTAAGTTCTTTACGTTTCGGTTCTGGTTTACAGAGATAATTCTAATAAGAGTTGCAAGGGACTCTGTGATTAGAAGCGAATAAGTACGTTTGTTTCATTTGGCATGAACATCTTTGTTTGTACTTGTTACAATGTGTTTCTTCTTATGTTCTTCGTTGCTCTTCTAGTTAACAGAGATAACTCTAATAGGAGATACAAGAGACTCTGTGATAAGAAGAGAATAAGTACGTTTGTTTCATTTGCCGTTAAGATCTTTGTCCATGTTAACGCAATGTGTTTCCGAGACGCTGTGATTAGAAGCGAATTAGTACGTTTGGTTTATTTGGTGTGAACATCTTTGTCCAAATTAACACAATATGTTCTGAGACCCTGTGATTAGAAGCGAATAAGTACATTTGTTTCATTTGGTGTAAACATCTTTCTTTGTCCTGGTTAACAAAATGTGTTTCTTCCTAAGTTCTTTCATGCGCTTCAAGTTCACAGAGATAATTCTAATAGGAACTACAAGAGACTCTGTAATTGGAAACTTATATGTACGTTTGTTTCAATTGGCATGAACATGTTTGTTTGTACAAGTTAAGACAACGTGTTTCTTCTCATATTCTATTCATTGCAGCTGCAGTGTACAGAGTTAACTCTAATAAGGATTTGAAAAGACTGTAATTAAAAGCGAATGAGTAGTTTTGTTTCATTTGGCATGAACATCTTTGTTTGTACTAGTTAACACAATGTGTTTCTTCTTAAGTTATTTACAATGCTGTCCTAGTTTACAGAGATAACTCTAATAAGTTTTAAAAGACACTCTGTGATTAGAATGGAATATGTACATTTGTTTCATTTGCCGTGTACTTCTTTGCTTTGTACTACTTAACATAATTTGTTTCTTCTCAAGTTCTTTTCATTGCAGCTGTAGTGTATATATTTAACTCTAGTAAGGGTGACAAAAGACTGTTATTAGAAGCGAATGAGAACATTTGCTTCATTCGGGGTGAACATTTGTTTGTCCCAGTTAACACAATGTTTTTGCGAGCCTCTGTGGTTAGAAGCGAATAAGGACGTTTGTTTCATTTGGCGTGAACATGTCTGTCCAAGTTAATACAGTGTGGTCTGAGAATCTGTGATTAGAAGCGAATAAGTAGGTTTGTTTCATTTGGCATGAACGTCTTTGTTTGTACTTGATTACACAATGTGTTTCTTCTTAAGTTCTTTCATTGCTGTTCAAGTTTACAGAGTTAACTCTAATACGGATTCCAAAAGACTCTATGATTAGAACTGAATGAGTACCTTTGTTTCATTTGTCGTGAACATCTTTGTTTGTACTAGTTAACACAATGTGTTTCTTCTTAAGTTCTTTACGATGTGGTCCTAGTTTACAGAGATAACTCTAATAAGTGTAAAAAGACACGCTGTGATTAGAAAGGAATATGTACGTTTGTTTCACTTGCCGTGTACTTCTTTGCTTTTTACTAGTTAACATAGTTTGTTTTTTTCTAAGTTGTTTTCATTGCAGCTGTAGTGTATACAGTTAACTCTAGTAAGGGTAACAAAAGACTGTGATTAGAAGCGAATGAGTACATGTGTTTCGTTAAGGGTGAACATGTTTGCTTGTACAAGTTAACTCAATGTGTTTCTTCGTATGTTCTTTTCATTGCACCTGTAGTGTACATAGTTAACTCTAATCAGGATTTGAAAAGACTGTGATTAGAAGCGAATGAGTAGGTTTGTTTCAGTTGGCGTGAACATCTTTGTCCAAGTTACCACAGTGTGTTTCCGAGACGCTGTGATTAAAAGCGAATAAGTACGTTTGTTTCATTTGGCATGAACATCTTTGTCCAAGTTAACACAATGTGTTCTGAGACTGTGTGATTAGAAGCGGATAAGTACGTTTGTTTCATTTGGCTTGAACGTCTTTGTTTGTACTTGTTAACACAATGTGTTTCTTCTTAAGTTCTTTCCTTGCTGTTCTAGTTAACAGAGATAACTCTAATACAGATTCCAAAATACTCTCTGATTAGAAGCCAATGAGTAACTTTGTTTCATTTAACGTGAACATCTTTGTGCTATTTAACACAATGTGTTTCTTCCTTAGTTCTGTACATTGCGGTCCTAGTTTACAGAGATAATTCTAATAAGAGTAATAGGAGACTCTTTGATTAGAAGCAAATAAGTACGTTTGTTTCATCTGGCGTGAACATCTTTGTCTGTACTCGTTAACACAATGTGTTTCTTCTTCAGTTCTTTACGTTTCGGTTCTAGTTTACAGAGATAACTCTAATAGGAATTACAAAAGTCTGTAATTAGAAACTTATATGTACGTTTGTTTCAATTACCGTGAACATGGTTGTTTGTACAAGTTAGCACAATGTGTTTCTTCTTATGTTCTTTTCATTGCAGCTGTAGTGTAAAGAGTTAACTCTAATCAGGATTTGAAAAGACTGTGATTAGAAACGAATGAGTAGGTTTGAATCATTTGGCATGAACATCTTTGTTTGTACTAGTTAACACAATGTGTTTCTCCATAAGTTCTTTAGGTTGTGGTTCTAGTTTACAGTGATAACTCTAATACGCATTACAAAAGACACTGTGATAAGGAGAGAATGAGTACCTTTGTTTCATTTGGCGTGAACATCTTTGTTTGTACTAGTTAACACATTGTGTTTCTCCTTAAATTCTTTACGTTTGTGGTTCTAGTTTACAGAGACAACTCTAATACGCATTCGAAAAGAGTCTGTGATTAGAAGAGAATGAGTACGTTTGTGTCATTTGGCGTGAACATCTTTGTTTGTACTAGTTAACACAATGTGTTTCTCCTTAAGTTCTTTAGGTTGTGGTTCTAGTTTACAGAGCTAACTCTAATACACATTACAAAAGACTCTGTTATTAGAAGTGAATGAGTACATTTGTGTCATTTGGCATGAACATCTTTGTTTTCACTTGTTAACACATTGTGTTTCTTCTTAAGTCCTTTACGTTGTGGTTCTAGTTTACAGAGATAACAATAATACGCATTACAAAATACTCTGTGATTAGAAGGGAATGAGTACGTTTGTTTCATTTGCCGTGTACTTCTTTGCTTTGTACTACTTAACATAATTTGTTTCTTCTTAAGTTCTTTTCATTGCAGCTGTAGTGTATACAGTTAACTCTAGTAAGGGTGACAAAATACTGTGATTGGAAGCGAATGAGAACATTTTTTTCATTTGGCGTGAACATTTGTTTGTCCCAGTTAACACAATGTTTTTCTGAGCCTCTGTGATTAGAAGCGAATAAGGACGTTTGTTTCATTTGGTGTGAACATCTTTGTCCAAGTTAATAAAATGTGTTCTGAGAATCTGTGCTTAGAAGCGAATAAGTAGGTTTGTTTCATGTGTCGTGAACATCTTTGTTTGTAGTTGATTACACAATATGTTTCTACTCAAGTTCTTTCGTTGTTGTTCTCGTTTCCAGAGATAACTCTAATACGGATTCCAAAAGACTCTCTGATTAGAAGTGAATGAGTACCTTGTTTTCTTTGTCGTGAACATCTTTGTTTGTACTAGTTAACACAATGTGTTTCTTCTTAAGTTCTTTACGATGCGGTCCTAGTTTACAGAGATAACTCTATTAAGTGTTAAGAGACACTCTGTGATTAGAAAGGAATATGTAGGTTTGTTTCATTTGCCTTGTACTTCTTTGCTTTGTACTAGTTAACATAATTTGTTTCTTCTTAAGTTGTTTTCATTCTAGCTGTAGTGTATACAGTTAACTCTAGTAACGGTGACAAAAGACTGTGATTATAAGGGAATGAGTACATTTCTTTCATTTGGAGTGAACATTTGATTGTCCTAGTTAACACAATGTGTTTCTTCCTAACTACTTCACATGCGCTTTTAGTTTACAGAGATAAACCTAATAAGAATTACATGGGACTCTGTACTTAGAAATGAATATGTACGTTTGTTTCAATTGGCGTGAACATGTTTGTTTGTCCAAGTTAACACAATGTGTTTCTTCTTAAGTTTTTATGTTGCGGCTTTTAGTTTACAGAGATAACTCTAATACGCATTACAAAAGACTCTGTAACTAGAAGAGAATGAGTACGTTTATTTCATTTGGCGTAAACATCTTTGTTTGTCCAAATTAACACAATGTATTTCTGAGACTCTGTGATTAGAAGCGAATAAATATGTTTCATTTGGCCTGAACATCTTTGTTTGTACTAGTTAACACAATGTCTTTCTTCCTAAGTTCTTTACGTTGCGCTCCTAGTTTACACAGATAATTCTAAGAAGAGTTATAAGAGGCTCTGTGATTAGAAGTGAATAAGTGCGTTTGTTCCATTTGGCATGAACATCTTTGTTTGTAGTAGTTAACACAATGTGTTTCTTCTTAAGTTCTTTACGATGTGGTCCTAGTTTACAGAGATAACTCTAATAAGTGTTAAAAGACACGCTGTGATTAGAAAGGAATGTGTACTTTTGTTTCATTTGCCGTGTACTTCTTGGCCTTGTAGTAGTTAACATAATTTGTTTCTTCTTAAGTTGTTTTCATTGCAGCTGTAGTGTATACAGTTAACTCTAGTAAGTGTGACAAAAGACTGTGATTAGAAGCGAATGAGTACATTTGTTTCATTTGGCGTGAACATTTGATTGTCCTAGTTAACACAATGTGTTTCTTCCTAACTACTTCACATGCACTTTTAGTTTACAGAGATAAACCTAATAAGAATTACATGGGACTCTGTACTTAGAAACCAATATGTACGTTTGTTTCATTTGCCGTTAAGATCTTTGTCCATGTTAATGCAATGTGTTTCCGAGATGCTGTGATTAGAAGCGAATGAGTACGTTTGGTTCATTTGGTGTGAACATCTTTGTCCAAGTTAACACAATATGTTCTGAGACTCTGTGATTAGAAGCGAATAAGTACGTTTGTATCATTTGGCGTGAACATCTTTCGTTGTCCTAGTTAACACAATGTGTGTCTTCGTAAGTTCTTCTCATGCGCTTCAAGTTCACAGAGGTAATTCTATTAGGAATTACAAGAGACTCTGTAATTAGAAACTTATATGTACGTTTGTTTCAATTGGCGTGAACATGTTTGTTTGTACAAGTTAACACAATGTGTTTCTTCTTATGTTCTATTCATTGCAGCTGCAGTGTACAGAGTTAACTCTAATAAGGATTTTAAAAGACTGTGATTAGAAGCGAATGAGTAGTTTTGTTTCATTTGGCATGAACATCTTTGTTTGTACTAGTTAACACAATGTGTTTCTCCTTAAGTTCTTTAGGTTGTGGTTCTAGTTTACAGAGATACCTCTAATACGCATTACAAAAGACTCTGTGATTAGGAGAGAATGAGTACCTTTGTTTCATTTGGCGTGAACATCTTTGTTTGTACTAGTTAACACATTGTGTTTCTCCTTAAATTCTTTACGTTGTGGTTCTTGTTTACAGAGACAACTCTAATATGCATTCGAAAAGAGTCTGTGATTAGAAGAGAATGAGCACGTTTGTGTCATTTGGCGTGAACATCTTTGTTTGTACTAGTTAACACAATGTGTTTCTCCTTAAGTTCTTTAGGTTGTGGTTCTAGTTTACAGAGCTAACTCTAATACACATTACCAAAGACTCTGTTATTAGAAGAGAATGAGTACATTTGTGTATTTGGTGTGAATATCTTTGTTTTCACTAGTTAACACAATGTGTTTCTTCTTAAGTCCTTTACGTTGTGGTTCTATTTTACAGAGATAACTCTAATACGCATTCGAAAAGAGTCTGTGATTAGAAGAGAATGAGTACGTTTGTGTCCTTTGGCGTGAACATCTTTGTTTTTACTAGTTAACACAATGTGTTTCTTCTTAAGTCCTTTACGTTG
Source organism: Dipus sagitta (assembly GCA_036346955.1). Classification (NCBI taxonomy): domain Eukaryota; kingdom Metazoa; phylum Chordata; class Mammalia; order Rodentia; family Dipodidae; genus Dipus; species Dipus sagitta. The sequence continues at coordinate 43,984,191 of CM070786.1, forward strand.
TGGTTCTAGTTTACAAAGATAACAATAATACGCATTACGAAATACTCTGTGATTAGAAGAGAGTGAGTACGTTTGTTTCATTTGCCGTGTACTTCTTTGCTTTGTACTACTTAACATAATTTGTTTCTTCTTAAGTTCTTTTCATTGCAGCTGTAGTGTATACAGTTAACTCTAGTAAGGGTGCCAAAAGACTGTGATTGGAAGCGAATGAGAACATTTTTTTCATTTGGCATGAACATTTGTTTGTCCCAGTTAACACAATGTTTTTCTGAGCCTCTCTGATTAGAAGCGAATAAGGACGTTTGTTTCATTGGGTGTGAACATCTATGTCCAAGTTAATACAATGTGTTCTGAGAATCTGTGATTAGAAGCGAATAAGTAGGTTTTTTTCATTTGGCGTGAACATCTTTGTTTGCACTAGTTAACACAATGTGTTTCTTCTTAAGTTCTTTACGATGCGGTCCTAGTTTACAGAGATAACTCTAATAAGTGTTAAAAGACACTCTGTGAATAGAAAGGAATATGTACGTTTGTTTCATTTGCCGTGTTCTTCTTTGCTTTGTACTAGTTAACATAATTTGTTTCTTCTTAAGTTGTTTTCATTCTAGCTGTAGTGTATACACTTAACTCTAGTAAGGGTGACAAAAGACGGTGATTATAAGGGAATGAGTACATGTGTTTCACTTGGCATGAACATATCTGTGTTTTCATGTTAACACAATTTGTTTCTTCTTAAGTTTTTATGTTGCGGTGTTAGTTTACAGAAATAACTCTAATACACATTACAAAAGAGTCTGTGATTAGAAGAGAATGAGTATCTTTGTTTCATTTGGCGTGAACATCTTTGTTTTTACTAGTTAACACAATATGTTTCTTCTTCAGTTATTTACGTTGTGGTTCTAGTTTACAGAGATAACTCTAATACGCATCACAAAAGACTCTGTGATTAGAAGAAAATGAGTACGTTTGTTTCATTTTGCGTGAACATCTTTGTCCAAGTTAACACAATGTGTTCTGAGAGTCTGTGATTAAAAGCGAATAAGTATGTTTGTTTCATTTGGCAACAACGTCTTTGTTTGTACTCATTAACACAATGTGTTTCTTCCTAAGTTCTTTACGTTGCGGTTCTAGTTTACAGAGATAACTCTAATAGGAATTACAAGAGACTCTGTAATTAGAACTGAAAATGTACGTTTGTCTCATTTGGCGTGAACATCTTTGTCCAAGTTAACACAATGTGTTCTGAGACTCTGTGATTATAAGCGAATAAGCACTTTTTTTTCTTTTTGCGTGAACGTCTTTGTACTTGTTAATACAATGTGTTTCTTCTTAAGTTCTTTCGTAGCTGTTCTAATTTACAGATATAACTCTAATACAGATTCCAATAGACCCTCTGATTAGAAGCAAATGAGTACCTTTGTTTCACTTGGAGTGAACATCTTTGTTTGTACTAGTTAACACAATCTGTTTCTTCCTAAGGTCTTTACATTGCCGTCCTAGTTTACAGAGATAATTCTAATAAGAGTCACAAGAGACTGTGATTAGAACTGAAGTACGTTTGTTTCATTTTTCCTGAACATCTTTCTTTATAGTAGTTAACAGATTGTGTTTCTTCTTAAGTTCTTTACGTTGCCGTTCTAGTTTACAGAGATAACTCTAATACGCATTACAAAAGACTCTGTGATTAGAAGAGAATGAGTACGTTTGTTTCATTTGGCGTGAACATCTTTGTTTGTCCAAGTTAACACAATGTATTTCCGAGACTCTGTGATTACAAGTGAATAAGTACGTTTGTTTCATTTGGCATGAACATCTTTGTCCAAGTTAACACAATGTGTTCTGAGAGTCTGTGTTTAGAAGTGAATAAGTATGTTTGTTTCAATTGGCAACAACGTCTTTGTTTGTACGACTAGTTAACACAATGTGTTTCTTCCTAAGTTCTTTACGTTGCATTTCTAGGTTACAGAGATAATTCTAATGAATGTTACAAGAGACTCTGTGATTAGAAGCCAAAAAGTACGTTTGTTTCATTTGGCGTGAACATCCCTTTCTAGTACTTAAAAGAATGTGTCTCTTCTTAAGTTCTTTACGTTGCGCTTCTAGTTTACAGAGATAACTCTAATAGGAATTACAAGAGACTCTGTAATTACAACTGAATATGTACGTTTGTTTCAAATGGCGTGGACATCTTTGTTTCTACAAGTTAACACAATGTGTTTCTTCTTAAGTTCTTTACGTTTCGGTTCTTGTTTACAAAGATAACTCTAATACACATTAGAAAACACTCTGTGATTAGAAGAGAATAAGGACGTTTGTTTCATTTGGCATGAACATCTTTGTTTGAACTAGTTAACACAATGGGTTTCTCCTTAAGTTCTTTAGATTGTGGTTCTAGTTTACAGAGATAACTTTAATATGCATTACAAAAGACTGTGATTAGAAGAGACTGAGTACGATTGTTTCATTTGGCGTTATCATCTTTGTCCAAGATAACACAATGTGTTCAGAGACTCTGTGATTAGAAGCGAATAAGCACCTTTGTTCATTTGGCGTGAACGTCTTTGTTTGTACTAATTAACACAATGTGTTACTTCTTAAGTTCTTTCGTTGCTGTTCTAGTTTGCAGAGATAACTCTAATAGGAATTACAAGGTACTCTATAATTAGAACTGAATATGTACGTTTGTTTCAATTGGCGTGGACCTGTTTGTTTGTACAAGTTAACACAAGGTGTTTCTTCTTATGTTCTTTCATTGCAACTGTAGTGTACAGAGTTAACGCTAATAAGGATTTGAAAAGAGTGTGATTAGAAGCGAACGAGTAGGTTTTTTCATTTGGCGTGAACATCTTTGTTTGTACTAGCTAACACCTTGTGTTTCTTCTTAAGATCTTTACGTTGCGGTTCTAGTTTACGGAGATAACTCTAATACGCATTACAAAAGACTCTGTGATTAGAAGAGAATGAGTACGTTTGTTTCATTTGGTGTGAACATCTTTGTCCAAGTTAACACAATGTGTTCTGTACTCTGTGATTAGAAGCGAAGAAGTATATTTGTTTCATTTGGCGTGAACGTCTTTGTTTGTACTGGATTACACAATGTGTTTCTTCTTAAGTTCTTTCGTTGTTGTTCTAGTTTACAGAGTTAACTCTAATACGGATTCCAAAAGACTCTGATTAGAAGCGAATTAGTATCTTTGTTCCATTTGTCATGAACATCTTTGTTTGTACTAGTTAACACAATGTGTTTTTTCTTAAGTTCTTTACGATGCGGTCCTAGTTTACAGAGATAATTCTAATAAGTGTTAAAAGACACTCTGTGATTAGAAAGGAATATGTACGTTTGTTTCATTTGCCGTGTACTTCTTTGCTTTGTACTAGTTAACAGAATTTGTTTTTTTTAAGTTGTTATCATTGCAGGTGAAGTGTGTACAGTTAACTATAGTAAGGTTAACAAAAGACTGTGATTAGAAGCGAATGAGTACATGTGTTTCAATAAGTGTGAACATGTTTGGTTGTACAAGATAACACAATGTGTTTCTTCTTATGTTCTCTTCATTGTAGCTGTAGTGTACAGAGTTAACTATAATCAGGATTTGAAAGGACTATGAGTAGAAACGAATGAGTAGGTTTGTTTCATTACGCATTAACATCTTTGTCCAAGTTACCACAATGTGTTTCGGAGACGCTGTTATTAGAAGCGCATAAGTACGCTTGTTTCATTTGGCATGAACATCTTTGTCCAAGTTAACACAATGTGTTTTGAGACTGTGTGATTAGAAGCGAATAAGTACGTTTGTTTCATTTGGCTTGAACATCTTTGTTTGTACTTGTTAACACAATGTGTTTCTTCTTAAGTTCTTTCCTTGCTGTTCTAGTTAACAGAGATAACTCTAATACAGATTCCAAATTACTCTCTGATTAGAAGCGAATGAGTACCTTAGTTTCATTTGGCGTGAACATCTTTGTTTGTACTATTTACAAAATGTGTTTCATCCTAAGTTCTGTACGTTTAAGTCCTAGATTACAGAGAGAATTCTAGTAAGAGTTATAAGAGACTCTCTGTTTAGAAGCAAATAAGTACGTTTGTTTCATTTGGCGTGAACATCTTTGTTTGTACTAGTTAACACAATGTGTTTCTTCTTAAGTTCTTTACATTGTGGTTCTAGTTTACAGAGACAACTCTAATACGCATGACAAATGACTCTGTGATTAGAAGAGAATGAGTACGTTTGTTTCATTTGGCGTGATCATCTTTGTCCAAGTTAACACAATGTGTTCTGAGACTCTGTGATTAAAAGCGAATAAGCACGTTTGTTTCATTTGGTGTGAACGTCTTTGTTTGTACTTTTTAACACAATGTGTTTCTTCTTAATTTCTTTGGTTGCTGTTCTAGTTTACAGAGATAACTCTAATAGGAATTAGAAGAGACTCTGTAATTAGAACGGAATATGCACGTTTTTTTCAATTGGCTTGGACATCTTTGTTTGTACAAGTTAACACAATGTGTTTCTTCTTAAGTTGTTTACGTTTCGGTTCTTGTTTACAGAGATAACCCTAATACACATTAAAAAAGACTCTGTGATTAGAAGAGAATGAGTACGTTTGTATCATTTAGCGTGAACATCTTTGTTTGTACTAGTTAACACAATGTGTTTCTTCTTAAATTCTCTACATTGTGGTTCCAGTTTACAGAGATAACTATAATACGCATTACAGAAGACTCTGTGATTAGAAGAGAATGAGTACGTTTGTTTCATTTGGCGTGATCCACTTTGTCCAAGATCACACAATGTGTTCTGAGACTCTGTGATTAGAAGCGAGTAAGCACATTTGATTCATATGGCGTGAACGTCTTTGTTTGGTAACACAATGTGTTTTTTCTTAAGTTCTGTCGTTGCTGTTCCAGTTTACAAAGATAATTCTAATACACATTAGAAAAGACTCTGTGATTAGAAGAGAATGAGTACGTTTGTTTCATTTGGCGTGAACATGTTTGTTCGTACTAGTTAACAAAATGTGTTTCTTCTTAAGTTCTTTACATTATGCTTCCAGTTTACAGAGACAACTCTAGTACGCGTTACAAAAGCCTCTGTGATTAGAGTAGAATGAGCACGTTTGTTTCATTTGGCGTGAACATATTTGTTTGTACTAGTTAACACAATGTGTTTCTTCTTAAGTTCTGTACATTGTGGTTCTAGTTTACAGAGATAACTCTAATACGCATTACAAAATACTCTGTGATTAGAAGCGAATAAGCACGTTTCTTTCATTTGGCGTGAATGTCGTTGTTTGTTAATACAATGTGTTCCTTCTTAAGTTCTTTTGTTGCTGTTCTAGTTTACAGAGATAACTCTAATAGGAATTACAAGAGACTCTGTAATAAGAACTGAATATATACGTTTGTTTCAATTGGCGTGGACATCTTTGTTTGTACTAGTTAACACAATGTGTTTCTTCTTAAGTTCTTTCGTTGCTGTTCTAGTTTACAGAGATAAATCTAATACACATAAGAAAAGACTCTGTAATTAGAAGAGAATGAGTACGTTTGTTTCATTTGGCGTGAACAACTTTGTTTGTAAAAGTTAACAAAATGTGTTTCTTCTTAAGATCTTTACATTGTGGTTCTAGTTTACAGAGATAACTCTAATACACATTAGAAAAGACTCTGTGATTAGAAGGGAATGAGTACGTTTGTTTCATTTGGCGTGAACATCTTTGTTTGTACTAGTTAACACAATGTGTTCCTTCTTAAGTTCTTTACATTGTGGTTATAGTTTAAGAGACAACTCTAATACGCGTTACAAAAGACTATGTGACTAGAACAGAATGAGTACGTTTGTTTCATTTGGCGTGAACATCTTTGTTTGTACTAGTTAACACAATGTGTTTCTTCTTAGGTCTTTACATTGTGGTTCTAGTTTACAGAGACAACTCTAATACACATTACAAAAGACTCTGTGATTAGAAGAGAATGAGTACGTTTGTTTCATTTGGCGTGATCATCTTTGTGCAAGTTAACACAATGTGTTCTGAGACTCTGTGATTAGAAGCGAATAAGCAAGTTTGTTTCATTTGGTGTGAAATTCTTTGTTTGTTAACACAATGTGTTTCTTCTTAAGTTCTTTCGTTCCTGGTCTAGTTTACAGAGATAACTCTAATAGGAATTAGAAGAGACTCTGTAATTAGAACGGAATATGCACGTTTTTTTCAATTGGCTTGGACATCTTTGTTTGTACAAGTTAACACAATGTGTTTCTTCTTAAGTTGTTTACGTTTCGGTTCTTGTTTACAGAGATAACCTTAAACACATTAAAAAAGACTCTGTGATTAGAAGGGAATGAGTACGTTTGTTTCATTTGGCTTGAACATCTTACTTTGTACTAGTTAACACAATGTATTTCTTCCTAAGTTCTTTACATTGTGGTTCTAGTTTACAGAGACAACTCTAATAAGCATTACAAAAGACTGTGACTAGAAGCGAATAAGCACGTTTGTTTCATTTGGCGTGAACATCTTTGTTTGTACTAGTAACACGATGTGTTTCTTCTTAAGTTCCTTACATTGTGTTTTTGTTTACAGAGACAACTCTAATACGCATTACAAAAGACTCTGTGATTAGAAGAGAATGAGTACGTTTGTTTCATTTGCGTGGTCATCTTTGTCCAAGTTAACACAATGTGTTCTTAGACTCTGTGAGTCGAAGCGAATTAGCACGTTTGTTTCATTTGGCGTGAACGTCTTTCTTTGTACTTATTAACACAATGTGTTTCTTCTTAAGTTCTTTCGTTGCTGTTCTGGTTTACTGAGATAACTCTAATATGATTTACAAGAGTCTCTGTAATTAGAACTGAATATATACGTTTGTTACAATTGGCGTGGACATCTTAGTTTGTACAAGTTAACACAATGTGTTTCTTCTTAAGTGCTTTACATTGTGGTTCTAGTTTACAGAGATAATTCTAATACACATTACAAAAGACTCTGTGATTAGAAGAGAATGAGTACGTTTGTTTCATTTGCCGTGATCATCTTTGTCCAAGTTAACACAATGTGTTCTGAGACTCTGTCATTAGAAGAGAATAAGCACGTTTGTTTCATTTGGCGTGAACGTCTTTGTTTGTACTTGTGAATACAATGTGTTTCTCCATAAGTTCTTTCGTTGCTGTTCGAGTTTACCGATATAATTCTAATAGGAATTACAACAGACTCTGTAATTAGAACTGAATATGTACGTTTGTTTCAATTGGCGTGGACATCGTTGTTTTACAAGTTAACACAATGTGTTTCTTCTTAACTTGTTTACGTTTCGGTTCTTGTTTACAGAGATAACCCTAATACACATTAGAAATGAATCTGTGATTAGAAGAGAATGAGTCCGTTTGTTTCATTCGGCGTGAACATCTTAGTTTGTACTAGTTAACACAAAGTGTTTCTTCTTAAGTTGTGTACATTGTGGTTCTCGTTTACAGAGACAACTCTAATACGCATTACGGAAGACTCTGTGATTAGGAGGGAATGAGTCCGTTTGTTTCATTTGGCTTGAACAATTTTGTTTGTACTAGCTAACAGAATGTAATTCTTCTTAAGATCTTTACATTGTCGTTCTAGTTTACAGAGATAACTCTAATACACATTAGAAAAGACTCTGTGATTAGAAGAGAATGAGTACTTTTGTTTCATTTGACGTGAACACCTTTGTACTAGTTAACAGAATGTGTTTCTTGTTAAGATCTTTACATTGTGGTTCTGGTTTACAAAGATAACTCTAATGCACTTTAGAAAAGACTGTGATTAGAAAAAAATGAGTGCGTTTTGTTACATTTGGCGTGAACATCTTGGTTTGAACTAGTTAACACAATGTGTTTCTTCTTAAGATCTTTACATTGTGGTTCTAGTTTACAGAGATAACTCTAATACACATTAGGAAAGACTCTGTGATTAGAAGAAAATGAATACGTTTGTTTCCTTTGGCGTGAACATCTTTGTACTAGTTAACAGAATGTGTTTCTTGTTAAGATCTTTACATTGTGGTTCTAGTTTACAGAGATAACTCTAATACACATTAGAAAAGACTCTGTGATTAGAAGAGAATGAGTACGTTTGTTTCATTTGGCGTGAACAACTTTGTTTGAAGTAGTTAACTCAATGGGTTTCTTCTTAAGATCTTTACATTGTGGTTCTGGTTTACAAACATAACTCTAATGCACGTTAGAAAAGACTCTGTGATTAGAAGAAAATGAGTAAGTTTGTTTCATTTGGCTTGAATATCTTTGATTGAACTAGTTAACACAATGTGTTTCTTCTTACGATCTTTACATTGTTGTTCTAGTTTACAGAGATAACTCTAAAACACATTAGAAAAGACTCTCTGATTAGAAGAGAATGAGTACGTTTGTTTCATTTTACGTGAACATCTTTGTATTAGTTAACACAATGTGTTTCTTCTTTTGATCTTTACATTGTGGTTCTAGTTTACAGAGATAACTCTAATACACATTAGAAAAGTCTCTCTGATTAGAGGAGAATGAGTACGTTTGTTTCATTTAGCGTGAACATCTTTTTTGAAGTAGTTAACTCAATGGGTTTCTTCTTAAGATCTTTACAGTGTGCTTCTGGTTTACAAAGATAACTCTAATGCACATTAGAAAAGACTATGATTAGAAGAGAATGAGTACGTTTGTTTCATTTGCCGTGAACATCTTTCTTTGTACTAGTTAACACAATGTGTTTCTTCTTAAGATCTTTACATTGTGGTTCTAGGTTACAAGGATAACTCTAATACACATTAGAAAAGACTCTGTGATTAGAAGAGAATGAGTACGTTTGTTTCCTTTGGCTTGAATATCTTTGTACTAGTTAACAGAATGTGTTTCTTCTTAAGATATTTACATTGTGGTTCTAGTTTACAGAGATAACTCTAATACACATTAGAAAAGACTCTGTGATTAGAAGAGAATGAGTACATTTGTTTCATTTCACGTGAACATCTTTGTTTGTTCTAGTTAACACAATGTGTTTCTTCTTAAGTTCTTTACATTGTGGTTCTAGTTTACAGAGATAACTCTAATACACATTAGGAAAGACTCTGTGATTAGAAGAGAATGAGTCCGTTTGTTTCATTTGGCGTGAACATCTTAGTTTGTACTAGTTAACACAACGTGTTTCTTCTTAAGTTCTGTACATTGTGGCTCTAGTTTACAGAGATAACTCTAATACACATTAGAAAAGACTCTGTGATTAGAAGAGAATCAGTACGTTTGTTTCATTTGGCGTGAACAACTTTGTTTGAAGTAGTTAACTCAATGGGTTTCTTCTAAGATCTTTACATTGTGGTTCTGGTTTACAAAGATAACTCTAATGCACGTTAGAAAAGACTCTGTGATTAGAAGAAAATGACTACGTTTGTTTCATTTGGCTTGAACATCTTTGATTGAACTAGTTAACACAATGTGTTTCTTCTTGAGATCTTTACATTGTGGTTCTAGTTTACAGAGATAACTCTAATACACATTAGAAAAGTCTCTGTGATTAGAAGAGAATGAGTACGTTTGTTTCATTTAGCGTGAACATCTTGTTTGAAGTAGTTAACTCAATGGGTTTCTTCTTAAGATCTTTACAGTGTGCTTCTGGTTTACAAAGATAACTCTAATGCACATTAGAAAAGAGTGTGATTAGAAGAAAATGAGTACTTTTGTTTCATTGGCGTGAACATCTTTGTTTGAACTAGTTAACACAATGTACTTTTCTTAAGATCTTTACATTGTGGTTCTTGTTTACAGAGATAACTCTAATACACATTACACAAGACTCTGTGATTAGAAGAGAATGAGTACGTTTGTTTCATTTGCCGTGAACATTTTTGTTTGTACTAGTTAACACAATGTGTTTCTTCTTAAGATCTTTACATTCTGATTCTAGGTTTCAAGGATAACTCTAATACACATTAGAAAAGACTCTGTGATTAGAAGAGAATGAGTACGTTTGTTTCCTTTGGTTTGAATATCTTTGTACTAGTTAACAGAATGTGTTTCTTCTTAAGATCTTTACATTGTGGTTCTAGTTTACAGAGATAACTCCAATACACATTAGAAAAGACTGTGATTAGAAGAGAATGAGTACGTTTGTTTCATTTCACGTGAAAATCATTGTTTGTTCTAGTTAATACAATGTGTTTCTTCTTAAGTTCTTTACATTGTGGTTCTAGTTAAAGAGATAACTCTAATACACATTAGGAAAGACTCTGTGGTTAGAAGAGAATGAGTACGTTTGTTTCATTTGGCGTGAACATCTTTGTTTGTACTAGTTAACACAATGTGTTTCTTCTTGTTCTTTACATTGTGGTTCTAGTTTACAGAGACAACTCTAATGCGCATTACAAAAGACTCTGTGATTAGAAGAGAATGAGTACGTTTGTTTCATTTGGCGTGATCATCTTTGTGCAAGTTAACACATTGTGTTCTGAGACTCTGTGATTAAAAGCGAATAAGCATGTTTGTTTCCTTTGGCGTGAAATTTCTTGTTTGCTAACACAATGTGTTTCTTCTTAAGTTCTTTCGTTCCTCGTCTAGTTTACAGAGATAACTCTAATACACATTAGAAAAGACTCTGTGATAAGAAGAGAACGAGTAAGTTTGTTTCATTTGGCTTGAACATCTTACTTTGTACTAGTTAACACAATGTATTTCTCCTTAAGTTCTTTACATTTGGTTCTAGTTTACAGAGAGAACTCTAATATGCATTACAAAAGACTGTGACTAGAAGCGAATAAGCACGTTTGTTTCATTTGGCATGAACATGTTTATTTGTACTAGTTAACACAATGTGTTTTCTTCTTAAGTTCCTTACATTGTGTTTTTATTTACAGAGACAACTCTAATACGCATTACAAAAGACTCTGTGATTAGAAGAGAATGAGTACGTTTGGTTTCATTTGCGTGGTCATCTTTGTCCAAGTTAACACAATGTGTTCTTAGACCCTGTGATTCGAAGCGAATATGCACGTTTGTTTCATTTGGCAATGAACGTCTTTCTTTGGTACTTGTTAACACAATGTGTTTTTTCTCTAAGTCTTTCGTTGCTGTTCTGGTTAACAGAGATAACTCTAATATGATTTACAAGAGTCTCTGTACTTAGAATTGAATATATACGTATGTTACAATTGGCGTGGACATCTTAGTTTGTACAAGTTAACACAATGTGTTTCTTCTTAAGTGCTTTACATTGTGGTTCTAGTTTACAGAGATAATTCTAATACGCATTACAAAAGACTCTGTGATTAGAAGTAGAATGAGTACGTTTGTTTCATTTGCCGTGATCATCTTTGTCCAAGTTAACACAATGTGTTCTGAGACTCTGTCATTAGAAGAGAATAAGCACGTATGTTTCATTTGGCTGTGAACGTCTTTGTTTGTACTTGTTAATACAATGTGTTTCTCCTTAAGTTCTTTCGTTGCTGTTTGAGTTTACAGATATAATTCTAATAGGAATTACAACAGACTCTGTAATTAGAACTGAATATGTACGTTGGTTTCAATTGGCGTGGACATCATTGCTTATAAATTAACACAATGTGTTTCTTCTTAACTTGTTTACGTTTCGGTTCTTGTTTACAGAGATAACCCTAATATACATTAGAAATGAATCTGTGATTAGAAGAGAATGAGTCCGTTTGTTTCATTCGGCGTGAACATCTTAGTTTGTACTAGTTAACACAATGTGTTTCTTCTTAAGTTGTGTACATTGTGGTTCTCGTTTACAGAGACAACTCTAATATGCATTACGAAAGGCTCTGTGATTAGGAGTGAATGAGTCCGTTTGTTTCATTTGGCTTGAACATCTTTGTTTGTACTAGCTAACAGAATGTGTTTCTTCTTAAGATCTTTACATTGTGGTTCTAGTTTACAGAGATAACTCTAATACGCATTAGAAAAGACTCTGTGATTAGAAGAGAATGAGTACTTTGGTTTCATTTGACGTGAACATCTTTGTACTAGTTAACAGAATGTGTTTCTTGTTAAGATCTTTACATTGAGGTTCTGGTTTACAAAGATAACTCTAATGCACATTAGAAAAGACTGTGATTAGAAGAAAATGAGTACGTTTGTTTCATTTGGCGTGAACATCTTGGTTTGAACTAGTTAACACAATGTGTTTCTTCTTAAGATCTTTACATTGTGGTTCTCGTTTACAGAGACAACTCTAATACACATTACAAAAGACTCTGTGATTAGAAGAGAATAAGTACGTTTGTTTCATTTGGCGTGAACATCTTTGTTTGCACTAGTTAACAGAATGTGTTTCTTCTTAAGATCTTTACATTGGGGTTCTAGTTTACAGAGATAACTCTAATACACATTAGAAAAGACTCTCTGATTAGAAGAGAATGAGTACGTTTGTTTCATTTTACGTGAACATCTTTGTATTAGTTAACACAATGTGTTTCTTCTTGAGATCTTTACATTGTGGTTCTAGTTTAACAGAGATAACTCTAATACACATTAGAAAAGTCTCTGTGATTAGAAGAGAATGAGTACGTTTGTTTCATTTAGCGTGAACATCTTTGTTTGAAGTAGTTAACTCAATGGGTTTCTTCTTAAGATCTTTACATTGTGCTTCTGGTTTACAAAGATAACTCTAATGCACATTAGAAAAGAATGTGATTAGAAGAAAATGAGCACTTTTTTAATTTGGCGTGAACATCTTTTTTTTACTAGTTAACACAATGTATTCTCTTAAGATCTTTACATTGTGGTTCTAGGTTTACAGAGATAACTCTAATACACATTAGAAAAGACTCTGTGATTAGAAGAGAATGAGTACGTTTGTTTCTTTTCACTGAATATCTTTGTTACTAGTTAACAAATGTGTTTCTTCTTAAGATATTTACATTGTGGTTCTAGTTTACAGAGATAACTTAATACACATTAGAAAAGACTCTGTGATTAGAAGAGAATGAGTACGTTTGTTTCATTTAGCGTGAACATCTTTTTACTAGTTAACAGAATGTGTTTCTTGTTAAGATCTTTCCATTGTGGTTCTGGTGTACAAAGATAACTCTAATACACATTAGAAAGACTCTGTGATTAGAAGACAATGAGTCGTTTGTTTCATTTGCCGTGAACATCTTGTTGTTTGTACTGTAACACAATGTGTTTCTTCTTAAGGTCTTTACATTGTGGTTCTAGGTTACAAGGATAACTCTAATACCACATTAGAAAAGACTCTGTGATTAGAAGAGAATGAGTACTTTTGTTTCCTTTGGCGTGAATATCTTTGTATTAGTTAACACAATGTGTTTCTTCTTATATCTTTACATTGTGGTTCTAGTTTACAGAGATAACTCTAATACACATTAGAAAAGATTCTGTGATTGAAGAGAATGAGTACGTTTGTTTCATTTTCACGTGAACATCTTTGTTTGTTACCAGTTAACACAATGGTGTTCTACTTAAGATCTTTACATTTTCGTTTCTAGTTTACAGAGATAACTCTAATACACCATTAGAAAAGAATCTCTGATTAGAAGAGAATGAGTACGTTTGTTTCATTTGGGCCGTGAACATCTTAGTTTGTACTAGTTAACACAGACGTGTTTCTTCATAAGTTCTGTACATTTGTTCTCATTTACAGAGACAACTCTATATGCATTACAAAAGACTCTGTGATTAGAAGAGAATAAGTACGTTTGTTTCCAATGGGCGTGGAACATCTTTGTTGAACTAGTTACACAATGTGCTTCTTCTTAAGATCTTTACATTGTGGTTCTAGATTTACAAAGATAACTCTAATACACATTAGAAAAGACTGTGATTAGATGAGAATGAGTACGTTTGTTTCATTTGCCGTGAACATCTTTGTTGTACTGGGTTAATAAAATGTGTTTCATCTTAAGATCTTTGACATTGTGGTTCTGGTTACAAGAGATATCTCTAATACACATTAGAAAAGACTCTGTGATTAGAAGAGAATGAGTACGTTTGTTTCTTTGGCTCTAATATCTTGTACTAGTTAAACAGATGTGTTTCTTCTTAAGATCTTTACACTGTGGTTCTAGTTTACAGAGATAAACTCTAATCACATTAGAAAAGACTCTGTGATTAGAAGAGAATGAGTACGTTTGTTTCATTTGGAGTGAACATCTTTTTTTCTAGTTAACAGAAGTGTTTCTGTTAAGATCTTTACATTGTGGTTCTGGTTTACAAAGATAACTCTATACACATTAGAAAAGACTCTGTGATTAGAAGAGAATGAGTACGTTTGTTTCTTTTGACGTGAAATCTTTGTTTGTACTAGTTTACCCAATGTGTTTCTTTCTTAAGATCTTTACATTGTGGTTTAGTTTACAGAGATAATTCTAATACACATTAGAAAGACTCTGTGATTAGAAGAGAATGAGTACGTTTGTTTATTTGGCGTGAACATCTGTTTTGAACTAGTTAACACAATGTGTTTCTTCTTAAGTTCTTTACATTGTGTTCTAGTTTACAGAGATAACTCTAACACACATTAGAAAAGACTCTGTGATTAGAGAGAATGAGTACGTTTGTTTCATTTGCCCTGAACATCTTTGTTTGTACTAGTTAACACAATGTGTTTCTCTTAAGATCTTTACATTGTGGTTCCAGGTTACAAGGATAACTCTAATCACATTAGAAAAGACTCTGTGATTACAAGAGAATGAGTACGTTTGTTTCCTATGCCGTGAATATCTTTGTACTAGTTAACAGATGTGTTTCTTCTTAAGTCTTTTACATTGTGGTTGTAGTTTACTGAGATAACTCTATTAACATTAGAAAAACACTGTGATTAGAAGAGAACGAGTACGTTTATGTTTCATTTCACGTGAACATCTTTGTTTGTTGTAGTTAACACAATGTGTTTCTTCTTAAAGATCTTTCACATTGTGGTTCTGTTTACAAACATAACTCTAATGACATTAGAAAAGACTCTGTGATTAGAAGAAATGAGTAGTCTGTTCATTTGGCTTGAACATCTTTCATTGAACTAGTTAACACAATATGTTTTTTCTTACGATCTTTACATTTTGGTTCTAGTTTACAGAGATAACTCTAATACACATTAGAAAAGACTCTGTGATTAGAAGAGAATGAGTCCGTTTGTTACATTTGGCGTGAACATCTTAGTTTGTACTAGTTAACAAAACGTGTTTCTTAAGTTCTGTACATTGTGGTTCTAGTTTACAGAGACAACTCTAATACGCATTACAAAAGACTCTGTGATTAGAAGAGAATAAGTACGTTTGTTTCATTTGGCGTAAACATCTTTGTTTGCACTAGTTAACAGAATGTGTTTCTTCTTAAGATCTTTACATTGGGGTTCTAGTTTACAGACATAACTCTAATACACATTAGAAAAGACTCTCTGATTAGAAGAGAATGAGTACGTCTGTTTCATTTTCGTGAACATCTTTGTATTAGTTTAACACAACGTGTTTCTTCTTGAGTTTGTTTACATTGTGGTTCCTAGTTTACAGAGATAACTCTAATACAAATTAGAAAATTCTCTGTGATTAGAAGAGAATGAGTACGTTTGTTTCAGTTAGCGTGAACATCTTGTTTGAAGTAGTTAACTCAATGGTTTCTTCTGAAGATCATTTACAGTGTGTTCTGGTTTACAAAGATAACTCTAATGCACATTAGAAAAGACTCTGTGATTAGAGTAGAATGAGTACGTTTGTTTCGTTGGACGTGAAATCTTTTTTGTACTAGATAACAAATGAGTTTCTCTTAAGATCTTTACATTTTGATTCTAGTTTACAGAGATAACTCTAATGCAACATTAGAAAAGGACTCTGTGATTACAGAGAATGAGTTGTTTGTTTCCTATGCCGTGAATATCTTTGTACTAGTTAACAGAATTTTTTATTCTTAAGATCTTTACATTGTGGTTCTAGTTTACTGAGATAACTCTATTACACATTAGGAAACACACTGTGATTAGAAGAGAACGAGTACGTATGTTTCATTTCACGTGAACATCTTTGTTTCTTCTAGTTAAAACAAAGGTGTTTCTTCTTAAGATCTTTACATTGTAGTTCTGGTTTACAAACATAACTCTAATACACATTAGAAAAGACTCTGTGATTAGAAGAAAATGAGTACGTTTGTTTCATTTGGCTTGAACATCTTTCATTGAACTAGTTAACACAATATGTTTTTTCTTATGATCTTTACATTTTGGTTCTAGTTTACAGAGATAACTCTAATACACATTAGAAAAGACTATGTGATTAGAAGAGAATGAGTCCGTTTGTTTTCATTTGGCGTGATATCTTAGTTTTTTACTAGTTAACAAACGTGTTTCTTAAGTTCTGTTACATTGTGGTCTCGTTTACGAGACAACTCTAATAGCATTACAAAAGACCTGTGATTAGAAGAGAATAAAGTACGTTTGTTTCATTTGGCGTGAATCATCTTTATTTGCACTAGTTAACCGAATGTGGTTATCTTCTTAAGATCTTTACATTTTGGTTCTAGTTTACAGAGATAACTCTAATACACATAGAAAAGGACTCTGTGATTAGAAGAGAATGAGGTCCGTTTGTTCATTTGGCGTAAACATCTTTGTTTTGCACTAGTTAATACAGTGTGTGTTTCTTCTTAAGATCTTTACATTGTTTTGTTTCTAGTTTACAGACATAACTGTAATACACTTTAGAAAGACTCTCTGATTAGAAGAGAATGAGTACGTCTGTTTCATTTTCGTGAACATCTTTTATTAGTTAACACAACGTGTTTCTTCTTGAGTTGTTTACATTGTGGTTCTAGTTTACCCGAGATAACTCTAATACATATTAGAAATTTTTCTGTGATTAGAAGAGAATGAGTCATTTGTTTATTTAGCGTGTATATTTGTTTGAAGAGTTAACATAAATGGGTTTCTTCTGAAGATCTTTACAGTGTGTTTTGGTTTACAAAGATAACTCTAATGCACATTAGAAAAGATCTCTGTGATTAGAAGAGAATGAGTACGTTTGTTTCATTTGACGTGAAATCTTTGTTTGTACTAGATAACCAAATGAGTTTCTTCTTAAGATCTTTACATTTTGATTCTAGTTTACAGAGATAACTCTAATGGCACATTAGAAAAGACTCTGTGATTAGAAGAGAATGAGTACGTTTGTTTCCTTTGGCGTGAATATCTTGTTTTGAACTAGTTAACACAATGTGTTTCTTCTTAAGTTCTTTACATTGTGGTTCTAGTTTACAGAGATAACTCTAATACACATTAGAAAAGAATCTGTGATTAGAAGAGAATGAGTACGTTTGCTTCGTTTGCCGTGAACATCTTTGTTTGTACTAGTTAACACAATGTGTTTCTTCTTAAGATCTTTACATTGTGGTTCTAGGTTACAAGGATAACTCTAATACACATTAGAAAAGACTCTGTGATTAGAAGAGAATGAGTACGTTTGTTTCCTTTGGCGTGAATATCTTTGTACTAGTTAAGAGAATGTGTTTCTTATTAAGATCTTTACATTGTGGTTCTAGTTTACAGAGATAACTCTAATACACATTAGAAAAGACTCTGGGATTAGAAGAGAATGAGTACGTTTGTTTCATTTCACGTGAACATCTTTGTTTGTTCTAGTTAACACAATGTGTTTCTACTTAAGATCTTCACATTGTGGTTCTAGTTTACAGAGTTACTCTATTACACATTAGAAAAGACTCTGTCATTAGAAGAGAATGAGTACGTTTGTTTCATTTTTCGTGAAATCTTTGTTTGTATTAGTTAACACAATGTGTTCCTTCTTAAGTACTTTACATTTTGGTTCTAGTTTACAGAGATAACTCTGATACACATTAGAAAAGACTCTTTGATTAGAAGAGAATGAGTACGTTTGTTTCATTTGGCGTAAACATCTTAGTTTGTACTAGTTACACAACGTGTTTTCTTCTTAAGTTCTGTACATGGTGGTTCTCGTTTACAGAGACAACTCTAATACGCATTACAAAAGACTCCTGTGATTAGGAAGAGAATAAGTACGTTTGTTTCATTTGGCGTGAACATCTTTATTTGATCTAGTTAACCGAATGTGTTTCTATTAAGATCTTTACATTGTGTTCTAGGTTATACAGGAGATAACTCTAATACACCTTTAAACAAGAAGACTTCTGATTAAGAGAATGTAGTGACGTTGTTTCATTTCTACGTGAACATCTTTGTATTAGTTACACCAAAGTGTTTCTTCTTGAGATCTTTACATTGTGGTTCTAGTTAACAGAGATAACTTTAATACACATTAAAAAAAGTATCTGTGATTAGAAGAGAAATAAGTACGTTTTGTTTCATTTGGCGTGAACATCTTGTTTGAAGAAGTTAACTCAATGGGTTTTCTTCTTAAGATCTTTCCAATGTGCTTCTGGTTTACAAAGATAACTGTAATGCACATTAGAAAAGACTGTGATTAGAAGAAAATGAGTACTTTTGTTTCATTGGGCGTGAACATCTTTGTTTGAACTAGTTAACACAATGTACTTCTTCTTAATATCTTTACATTGTGGTTCTAGTTTACAGAGATAACTCTAATACACATTAGAAAAGATTCTGTGATTAGAAGAGAATTAGTACGTTTGTTTCATTTGCCGTGAACATCTTTGTTTGTACTAGCTAACACAATGTGTTTCTTCTTAAGATCTTTACATTGTGGTTCTAGGTTACAAGGATAACTCTAATACACATTAGAAAAGACTCTGTGATTGGAATGAAATGAGTACGTTTGTTTCCTTTGGCTTGAATATCTTTGTACTACTTAAGAGATGTGTTTCTTCTTAAGATCTTTACATTTGGTTCTAGTTTACAGAGATAACTCTAATACACATTAGAAAGACTCTGTGATTAGAAGAGAATGAGTACGTTTGTTTCATTTCACGTGAACATCTTTGTTAGTTCTAGTTAACACAATGTGTTTCTTCTTAAGTTCTTTACATTGTGGTTCTAGTTTACAGAGATAACTCTAATACACATTAGAAAAGACTCTGTCATTAGAAGAAAATGAGTACGTTTGTTTCATTCACGTGAACATCTTTGTTAGTTCTAGTTAACACAATGTGTTTCTTCTTAAGATCTTTACATTTTGGTTCTAGTTTATAGAGATAACTCTAATACACATTAGAAAAGACTCTGTGATTAGAAGAGAATGAGTACGTTTGTTTCATTGGCACAGTGAACATCTTTGTACTAGTTAACAGAATGTGTTTCTTGTTATGATCTTTACATTGTCGTTCTAGATTACAGAGATAACTCTAATACATATTGGAAAAGACTCTGTGATTAGAAGAGAATGAGTACGTTTGTTTCATTTAGCGTGAACATCTTTTTACTAGTTAAGAGAATGTGTTTCTTGTTAAGATCTTTACATTGTGGTTCTGGTGTACAAAGATAACTCTAATACACCTTAGAAAAGACTCTGTTGGTTAGAAGAGAATGAGTACGTTTGTATCATTTGGCGTGAACACTTGTTTTGAACTAGTTAAACAATGTGTTTCTTCTTAAATTCTTTACATGTGGTTCTAGTTTTACAGAGATAACTCTAATAACATTAGAAAAGACTCTGTCATTACAAGAGATGAGTACGTTTGATTCATTTGGCGTGAAATCTTTGTTTTTACTAGTTAACACAATGTGTTTCTTCCTATGATCTTTACATTTTCTTCTAGTTTACAGAGATAACTGTAATACACATTAGAAAAGACTCTGTGATTAGAAGAGAATGAGTATGTTTGTTTAATTTGGCGTGAACATCTTTGTACTAGTTAACAGAATGTGTTTCTTGTTAAGATCTTTACATTGTCGTTCTAGTTTAAAGAGATAACTCTAATACACATTGGAAAAGACTCTGTGATTAGAAGAGAATGAGTACGTTTGTTTCATTTAGCGTGAACATCTTTTTACTAGTTAACAGAATGTGTTTCTTGTTAAGATCTTTACATTGTGGTTCTGGTTTACAAAGATAACTCTAATACACATTAGAAAAGACTCTGTGATTAGAAGAGAATGAGTACGTTTGTTTCATTTGACGTGAAATCTTTGTTTGTACTAGTTAACCCAATGTGTTTCTTCTTAACTCTTTATATTGTGGTTCTAGTTTACAGGAGATTAACTCTAATACACTCTAGAAAAGACTCTGTGATTAGAAGAGAATTGGTACGATTTGTTTCATTTGGATCGTGAACATCTTGTTTTGAATAGTTAACACAGTGTGTTTCTTCTTAAGTTCTGTACATTGTGGTTCTAGTTTACAGAGATTACTCTAATACACATTAGAAAAGACTCTGTGATTAGAAGAGAATGAGTACGTTTGTTTCATTTGCCGTGAACATCTTTCTTTGTACTAGTTAACAAAATGTGTTTCTTCTTAAGATCTTTACATTGTAGTTCTAGGTTACAAGCATAAACTCTAATAACACATTAGAAAATACTACTGTGATTAGAAGAGAATGAGTACGTTTGTTTCATTTGCGTGAACATCTTCTTTTGTACTAGTTAACAGAATGTGTTTCTTCTTAAGATCTTTACATTGTGGTTCTAGTTTACACAGATAACTCTGTTACACATTAGAAAAGACCCTGTGATTAGAAGGGAATGAGTACATATGTTTCATTTCACGTGAACATCTTTGTTTGTTCTAGTTAACACAATGTGTTTCTTCTTAAGATCTTTACATTGTGGTTCTGGTTTACAAACATAACTCTAATGCACGTTAGAAAAGACTCTGTGATTAGAAGAAAATGAGTACGTTTGTTTCATTTGCCTTGAACATCTTTGATTGAACTAGTTAACACAATGTGTTTCTTCTTACGATCTTTACATTTTGGTTCTTTTTTACAGAGATAACTCTAATACACATTAGAAAAGACTCTGTGAATAGAAGAGAATGAGTCCGTTTGTTTCAGTTGGCGTGAACATCTTAGTTTGTACTAGTTAACACAACGTGTTTCTTCTTAAGTTCTGTACATTGTGGTTCTCTTTTACAGAGACAACTCGAATACGCATTATAAAAGACCCTGAGATTAGAAGAGAATAAGTACGTTGTTTCATTTGGCGTGAACATCTTTGTTTGCACTAGTTAACTGAATGTGTTTCTTCTTAAGATCTTTACATTGGGGTTCTAGTTTACAGAGATAACTCTAATACACATTAGAAAAGACTCTCTGATTAGAAGAGAATGAGTACGTTTGTTTCCTTTGGCTTGAATATCTTTGTACTAGTTAACAGAATGTGTTATCTTCCTTAAGATCTTTACATTGTGGTTCTAGTTTACAGAGTATAAACTCTTAACCCCTGACACATTAGAAAAGACTCTGTCATTACAGAGAATGAGTACGTTTCTTTCATTATGCGTGAAATCTTTGTTTGTACTAGTTAACACAATGTGTTTCTTCTAAGTTCTTTAACATTTTGGTTCTAGTTTACAGAGATAACTCTATACACATTAGAAAAGACTCTGTGATTAGAAGAGAATGAGTACGTTTGTTTCATTTGGCGTGACACAGTCTTGTTTTGAACTAGTTAAAAAACAAACAGTGTGTTTCTTCTTTAAGTCTGTACATTGTGGTTCTAGTTACAGAGATAACTCTAATACACATTAGAAAAGACTCTGTGATTAGAAAGAGAATAGATACGTTTGTTTATTTGCCGTGAACATCTTTCTTTGTTACTAGTTAACAAATGGTTTCTTCTTAAGATCTTTACATTGTAGTTCTAGGTTACAAGGATAACTCTAATACACATTAGAAAAGACTCTGTGATTAGAAGAGAATAAGTTCGTTTGTTCCTTGCCGTGAATATCTTTGTACTAGTTAACAGATGTTGTTTCTTCTTAGATCTTTACATTGTGGTTCTGTTTACAAGATAACTCTGTTACACATTAGAAAAGACCCTGTGATTGAGGGAATGAGTACATATGTTCCATTTCTCGTGAACATCTTTGTTTGTTCTAGTTAACACAATTTGGTTCTTCTTAAGATCTTTACATTGTGTTCGGTTTACAACATAACTCTTAATGCACGTTAGAAAAAAGACTCTGTGATTAGAAGAAAATGAGTACGTTTGTTTCATTTGGCTTGTACATCTTGATTGAACTAGTTAACACAATGTGTTTCTTCTTACGATCTTTTACACTTTGCTTCTAGTTTACAGAGGATAAACTCTAATACACATTAGAAAGACTCTGAATAGAAGAGAATGAGTCCGTTTGTTTCAGTTGGCTGTGAACATCTTAGTTTGTACTAGTTAACACAACGTGTTTCTTCTTAGTTCTGTACATTCTGGTTCTCTTTTACAGAGACAACTCTAATACGCATTATAAAAGACTCTGTGATTAGAAGAGAATAAGTACGTTTGTTTCATTTGGCGTGAACACCTTTGTTTGCACTAGTTAACTGAATGTGTTTCTTCTTAAGATCTTTACATTGGGGTTCTAGTTTACAGAGATAACTCTAATACACATTAGAAAAGGGCTCTCTGATTAGAAGAGAATGAGTACGTTTGTTTCCTTTGGCTTGAATATCCTTGTACTAGTTAACAGAATGTGTTTCTTCTTAAGATCTTTACATTTGTGGTTCTAGTTTACAGAGATAACTCTAATACACATTAGAAAAGACTCTGTGATTAGAAGAGAATGAGTCCGTTTGTTTCAGTTGGCGTGAACATCTTAGTTTGTACTAGTTAACACAACGTGTTTCTTCTTAAGTTCTGTACATTGTGGTTCTCTTTTACAGAGACAACTCTAATACGCATTATAAAAGACTCTGTGATTAGAAGAGAATAAGTACGTTTGTTTCATTTGGCATGAACATCTTTGTTTGCACTAGTTAACTGAATGTGTTTCTTCTTAAAGATCTTTACATTGGGGTTCTAGTTTACAGAGATAACTCTAATAACACATTAGAAAA
This sequence comes from Dipus sagitta, assembly GCA_036346955.1. NCBI lineage: Eukaryota > Metazoa > Chordata > Mammalia > Rodentia > Dipodidae > Dipus > Dipus sagitta. Next base: position 44,007,110 of record CM070786.1, read on the forward strand.
GACCTCTGATTAGAAGAGAAATGAGTACGTTGTGTTCATTTGGCGTGAACATCTTTGTCCTAGTTAACAGAATGTGTTTCTTGTTAAGTCTTTACATTGTCGTTCTAGTTTACAGAGATAACTCTAATACATCATTGGAAAAAGACTCTGTGATTAGAAGAGAATGAGTACCGTTTGTTTCATTTAGCGTGAACATTTTTTACATAGTTAACAGAATGTGTTTCTTGTTTAAGATCCTTTACATTTATGGTTCTGGGTGTCAGAAGATAACTCTAATGCACATTACAAAAGACTCTGTGATTAGAAGAGAATGAGTACATTTGTTTCATTTGACGTGAAATCTTTGTTTAACTAGTTAACCCATGTGTTTCTTCTTAGATCTTTACATTGTGGTTCTAGTTTACAGAGATAACTCTAATACACATTAGAAAGACTCCGTGTGATTTGAAGAGAATGAGTACGTTTGTTTCATTTGGGCGTGAACATCTTGTTATGAACTAGTAAACACAATGTGTTTCTTCTTAGTCTTTACATTGTGGTTCTAGTTTACAGAGATAATCTCTAATACACATTAGAAAAGAATCTGTGATTAGAAGAGAATGAGTACGTTTGTTTCATTTGCCGTGAACATCTTTGTTTGTACTAGTTAACCAATGTGTTCTTCTTAGTCTTTACATTCGGTTCTAGGTTACAAGGATAACTCTAATACACATTAGAAAAGACTCTGTGATTAGAAGAGAATGAGTACGTTTGTTTCATTTGGCGTGAACATCTTGTTTTGAACTAGTTAACAGAGTGTGTTTCTTCTTAAGTTCTGTACATTGTGGTTCTAGTTTACAGAGATAACTCTAATACACATTAGAAAAGACTCGTGATTAGAAGAGAATGAGTACGTTTGGTTTCATTTGCCGTGAACATCTTTCTTTGTACTAGTTTAACAAAATGTGTTTCTTCTTAAGATCTTTACATTGTAGTTTCTAGGTAGAAGGATACTCTAATACACATTAGAAAGACTCTGTGATTAGAAGAGAATAAGTACGTTTGTTTCCATGCCGTGAATATCTTTTACTA